>JAMQGT020012157.1:0-155981 GCA_024447675.2 Pterophyllum scalare
GTGTTATGTTCATTCTACTTGGTTCAGTTACGTATTGCTACCTACCTCAGATGAAAAATCTAGTCCCATTGTAATACATTTCCATTCACAGTGCCTTGCGAAGTATTCGGCCCCCTTGAACTTTTCAACCTTTTGCCACATTTCAGGCTTCAAACATAAAGATATAAAATTTGAATTTTTTGTGAAGAATCAACAACAAGTGGGACACAATCGTGAAGTGGAATGAAATCTGTTGGATGTGTCAAACTTTTTTAACAAATAAAAAACTGAAAAGTGGAGCAGTGCAATATTATTCAGCCCCTTTACCTTCAGTGCAGCAAACTGACTCCAGAAGTTCAGTGAGGATCTCTGAATGATCCAATGTTGTCCCAAATGACTGATGATGATAAATAGAATCCACCTGTGTGTAATACAAGTCTCCGTATAAATGCACCTGCTCTGTGATAGTCTCTGGGTTTTGTTCCAAGTGCAGAGAGCATCATGAAGACCAAGGAACACACCAGGCAGGTCCGAGATACTGTTGTGGAGAAGTTTAAAGCCGGATTTGGATACAAAAAGATTTCCCAAGCTTTAAACATCTCAAGGAGCACTGTGCAAGCAATCATATTGAAATGGAAGGAGTATCAGATTTAGTGCAGTTGCAAAGACCATCAAACATTATGATAAAACTGGCTCTCATCAGGACCGCCCCAGGAAAGGAAGGCCAGTAGTTACCTTTGTTGCAGAGGATAAGTTCATCAGCCTTACCAGCCTCAGAAACTGCAAGTTAACAGCACCCCAGATACGATCCCACCTAAATGCTTTACAGAGTTCAAGTAGCACACACATCTCAACATCACAGTCAACTGTTCAGAGAAGACTGTGTGAACCTTTACTTTATGGTTGAATTACTGCAAAGAAGCCACTTCTAAGGAAGAACAACAAGATAAAGAGAATGGCTTGGGCCAAGGAACACAAGGAATGGACATTAGACCAGTGGAAATCTGTCCTTTGGTCCGATGAGTCCAAATTTGTGATTTTTGGTTCCAAATGTCTTGTCTTTGTAAGACGTAGAGAAGGTAAGTGGATGGTTCCTACATGTGTAGTTCCCACCGTGAAGTGTGGAGGAGGAAGTGTGATGGTGTGGGGGTGCTTTCCTGGTGACACTGTTGGTGATTTATTCAAAATCCAAGGCACACTTAACCAGCATGGCTACCATAGCATTCTGCCGGCTGCGTAAGGGCTATTTGACCAAGAAAGAGGGTGATGGAATGTTCGTCAGATGACCTGGCCTCCACAATCACCTGATCTAAATCCAATTGAGATGGTTTGGGATGAGTTGGACCGCAGAGTGAAGGCAAAGCAGCCAACAAGTGCTCAGCACCTTTGGGAACTCTTTCAAGACTGTTGGAAAACCTTTTCAGGTGATTACCTCATAAAGCTGACTGAGAGAATGCCAACAGTGTGCAAAGCTGTAATCAGAGCAATAGGTGCCGACTTTGAAGAATCTTAAATCTAAAACATATTTTGGTTTGTTTAACACTTTTATGTTTACTACATGATTACTACTTTATGTGTTCTTTCATGGTCTGTATGACTTCAGTCTTAATTTACAATGTAGGAAAAAAATAAATAAAAACATTCAATGAGAAGGTGTGTCCAAACATTTGACTGGCACTGTACATCACTATTTGTGGAGGAATTTCTAAATTTTTGTTTCATATTTATGAGGTTCTGACTCAACTCAGAATGTAACTAGTTAATTAGAATTTCTGTTTATTGTGGATTTTGGTGTAGATTGCAACTGATTTATCACAGTATCGCTGTATTATCACAAACAGTTTGAATTTATGTCAACTTGACCCCATTCAGTTGCAAACTGATAACAGATTGACTACATCTTATTCCTGTTTTATTGCTGTCTTGATGGACCGCTTTGAAGATGACAGCTGACTTCAAGTGGTCACAGCCTTGATCCCTGTCTTTGAAGCTATCATTTTAAAGGAAACAATAACCATGTGCAATGAACTTCTTGTTAAGCAGGAGAAGATGGATGGATGGATGGATGGATGGATGGACTGTGGTTTCCATAGTGTGACTGCAGCAGAACACAGACAGGACAGTTTTTATGTATATTTATTTATGTCTGTATGTATTTTGCAGGGCTATAGCAGATGGCCTTTCTTGGAGAATTCACTAAATCTATATCCTGAAGGGTGTGCTGTCATTTGCACAGTTTTAAACTGCAACTTTTAATTTTGTGAATTTTTACTTCAACTCGTTTAACTGTATTTCTATAATTTGGATGAAAAAGTAGTCTTTGGGCAGAGAGATTTTGTTTTAATGGGTAGCGAATCTTATAAATATTTACATGGTGTTTGTAACCATGCTTGATTAGATTAGAATCCTTAAAATGTAATTTCGTCTGTGCTTGCTTTTTAACTTGCTGTCCTTTAAAATGAGATAAATCATATTATATTTAAGTCTGCTTATGAGTGCATAAGTAATAAATTAGCTTAGCATCAGTCTGCCTTGCCATCTCTTTTTATCTACTTCTTTCCTTTGTCCTCTTTGACTCTAAGAAGCTAATTTTGTGAGGGGTGTAGAGAAACAGCTGGGAGATATTTATTTTCTTACGTGGTATGTTTATTTGCAAAATTAAACTTTTAGTGTCCTCAGGCATGCTTTTAGGCACTCTTAACTTTACAGTGTTCAACTACATACTTGTGGAAAACCCGTATTGACATATTCCCTTTCTTGCATAATACTCAAACCCACAGCAGTACTGATATGTGTGCATTGGCACATAAAACACTATTCACATATTCACTGCAAATTAGTCTCCAAATCCATATAAGCCACTGATAGCTGGGAAGAAATGCAGTAATCAATGACAGAGGTTTTTCTTTGCCTCCCTAAACAGCAGAGTTATTTATGTGTACTGACATCAATCAGCATGTAGTCTCTGCTTCAACTCAGCAAGTTCTAGAGAGGGAAGAAGTGCTTTATTTTAATGATTTATTATAGCCAATCTGGTGTCTGTTTATTATTTATCATTATTCAGACAATGTTAAGAGAGCATGTTACTACATTTCCCTCATATTTCTTTGCCAGGGTATTATATCACTGTCGACAGAGAGAAAATGACACACAGTGTAGCACAGTGCTGCAGGTAACCGTTTACAGTGGCTGTTAATTAATACCAAATTAAACCTTGTTTTATTAAAAATAAATCTGTTAAATTGTGTTGTCGCTGTCTCTTTGTTTGTTTCCCGTTCTTTTCCTGCATTTAGTTAGAGTTGTAAACTGTCTATCCACTGTACTGTGTATTACTGAGAAAAGTCAACACAAAAGTCAAGCTGATACAGTAGAGCATTAAAGACTACTAAAAAGATTTCTGTAACAGCAGTTTTCTGCTGACCTTTTATTCTTATCCTGAACTACACTGAGAAATTCTGTGGGGTTTTCAATTGCTTGGCATAATAGTTTTATTTTCATGCATGAACAGTGTGTAAATTCAGGGAGGCCTCGACTCTGAACATTTGGATATTGATCATAACAGCTGATGATCTGTTCTGGGTACCACACACACACATACACAATCAGGCACTTTATGGCTCTGTTGCATTTTTTTTTGTTTTTAAGTTGCAGTTCATGGGATCACTTTTTCAGTCATTTTCTTCCAGTCTAGGGCTTTAGCTAAAATAAAGCAGGCAGATATGTTGTATAAAGCGACATGTTGTATAAAGCACTTTGAGTGCTCAAGTAGAGCAGAGAAGGGCTTTATAAGAATCAGTCCATTTACCATTTACCAAAAATGAAGATTCAGATTTTAAGTTGGCTCGCTTTGTTGTTTGTTTGTTTTTTTCAGAATAAAATTCACCGTTAAATACGAAGGTCTGCTGGCATACAGCATATTGAAAATCTTTGCAATAAAACACCTGCGCTCATTTTAGGGACATTTTGTGTGTCAGTTGTCAGTGCTTTTTAGACTTCTCGTATGTCATTTAAAGGCAGTCCTGTACTGTAAGAAGGTCTTCCTAAATTAGTAACAATAATCAAACTGTACTGATGGTGATAGGCAGTAACATGTAGGTTTTTCAGCTGTAAGAACATGTGATTGGTCAGTTGCTTTAGGTATATAGTAAAAGCCTTTCTCAGACCCTTTCTTTTTTGTTTGTCTTTATTATAAAATTATAATATTTGGAAAAGTCTACCTATAACAGACTCTTTTACTCCAACCACTTACCAGGGCATTACTGTCTGACATACAGCAATCTTTCTGCTACATAATAAATTTGAAAAAAAAAAACGTAATTTAAGAGCCAGTGGTTGTGACATGTTAGGCATTATTTTATCAGCTCTGCCACTGCCCCAAAGGTTTTAACAGTAGTGAAGGATTGTAAGCCTTTGGGCTGAAAAGGAAATGGACCAAGGATTTTTCTTTTAGTGATAAGGTTGACTGCACTGGGCTGTGAGAGTGCTTCACTGACTAATTATTTGAAGCCTCCTCTCAGATTAGGGTAGAAGTGCAGAGCTTATGGACAGTTGCATAGCAGACAATCAGACCATGTAATAACCAGAGGGCCAATATTTGGTCAAATCCACTGTAACACCTCGCAAAACAAAAGTGTGTAAAGCCCTAATTCTCAGTCCAATCCCACGGCACACTGCCTTGATAAACACCGACGCCACCTTCACAATGGACGCCATCTTTACTCTGGCAATTAGGCAGAGTTTTGGATTATCGCTTCCTCAGCCCAGCACACCACAAATCCTTTCGGATTCAATTATTCCCCTCCCACGTCTGTGGCCATTTGGGCTTTTTGGGCACATGGCCAGCAGAGGAAAGAATTTGAACTGCTCAAAGTAAAAAGTAAAAAAGAAAACTTTTATTTTTTTTACTATGGTTATACTTCTGCAATTTGACAAGTCTGTTAAATTAAAATGAAACCTTAGGAACTTGCAAACACTATCCTTTTGAATATTTTATGAGAACAATAAGCTAAATTTACTGTGATTCTTTCCTTTAGATTTTTTGTAAATGTTCGGTGTTATCTAAAAAACATGTTGCAGTACATCCTTTCCTCCAAGCTGCTGATGATTTGATCCTCCCCCTGTGGGCCAGGAATGTCTCCAGTGGCTTCTGCATAAGAAAATGCTTACTGAAAGGTTTTGATTTAGACTGTCTTACTCTACTTCAATGGAGTTGTTTTTGCATGTTAGAAAGCACACTCAGGGTAAATTGTGTGAGAGATCAAGGGTTTTCAGGGTCAGGAGACTCGCATGTAATCGAGGGCCTCTCATCAAAGTGTTTGCTCAGACCCTTTATTTTTTGTCTTCCCCCTGGTGTCTCTTTGTGGAGTAAAGAAATATTACACTAGTGTCTTTGCGTGTGTTGTCAGTTCATCTACTGCACAATTTCCCTCATGGTAGCATGGATAGTCCTCACAGGTCTCAGATAAGGGACCTCCTTTTTTTTATATATAAATATTACTCTACCCTACCTGACCCATCTCTACCCTTACACTGTTTATTTTTTGGGGTGTTTTTTTTTTTTTTTCTCCTTAGCGAATGACCAACTGTGGCTGTCATCTCCTGCAGTTTATGTTACTCAGCCTAACACACTCCTCTCTGCTTCTCCTCTTAATTACAGATACTACTGTCTCCTCACAGAAAGGTAAGACAGCATTTAATCAGTCACCTGTAGATTACCGCATATTTTCAGATGGGTGCCATGTGCTTGTGTTACTCTGCGTGCTTGTGTGCGTTCTAAATTTTTGCTAATGAGATGAAAAACGTTTCATGTTTTTGTTAATGTTGATTTGAAATTGAGTCACTCATTGTTTTTGTTGCACATCATTGTTTTTGTTGCACAACAATCTTTTTGATTACAAAGTCAATCACTCACACCCACTGACACCCAGACTAAATTATCTCGCTATTCTGCAAAGATAGACAACCCACAGTCTGTTTTATGCCCTGCTTTCTGTAGGTTTTATGTTCAGACTAATCACAGTTCTGTTTAGACTCCTCCACACTTTCATGTGTATGTTAATGGGAGGTTGGAGGAGGTGACTGCTTTGCATATTGGCTCTTTGGGGACAGACAGGAAGTTTAGTGCAGTGTTGTAGGAAAGTACCTGTAGGCTGTTTAGATTTTGTAAGATGATGGGGCCAGGCAGTCAAATTGTCTAAACAGCTCCAGGGGTCTTGTTCTGAGTGGCAGGTGTATGCACCACGCAGTCCCAGCCCTATACTCTTGCTAGAGATGATACAGTAATGGCAGAGGGTGTGTCATGCTTGGTGATTGCAAAGAACGAGCAGACAATCAGCCAGGAAAACTCCCTGCTGATTTTGTTGAAACTGTCTTTTATTCCCTGCTGTGTTTATAAGAATTTAGGTATTCTTTTGTACAAGCTTTTAGCAGAGCAGAAAAGAACACAGATAAAAATATTTTCATTGTCACCTGGATCTGATATAATGCGCATGTATATGTGGAAAACCTAAACAGCAGGAGGGTTTCTTTGGGAACATGGCAGCGTTTTTGCCTTTCAAAGCTTTAGATCTGTTGAAGATGCAAAAGATACAGTTCATCTGCGTGACTGGGTACATATTGTATGCTCTCACTCACGTACTGTTGTGAGCCTACGTATGTGATGACTATGTGGTGTACAATGCTGTCAGATTGGCCTATAAAGGTAAGTGATGCGGGTTGCCGGAGACTCGCTGTCTGATGAATGTTGAAGGGGTGCAGAGGCTCGCGAGGTGTATATCATCCTCCACAGCTGCACTCACATACATTTCTGAATGAGGGGGAGATAAATAAGGTCACATAACCCTGACAGTGAATGAATACTCGCTTTTGTTAGCCTGTGTGTGTCCGTGTCTGTGTCTGACGTTGCTGTGTGTGTGTGTTTGTATGTCTTTCTTTTCTTACACATCTTGTATTTCCAATTTGAATCTGTTTATTAAGAAGCATGAACAAAGACAGCTACTCTCTTTCAGTCCCACACATTGAGAGTGCCATACCTGGTCATATTCATAAATATAATTTGAGTTATAGATGGCTATGCTTCTATGACAGTCATTGGTACTGAGCAGCCTTGTGGCCTTGAGGCAAAGACAATGTTCATATAACATGGGTTTGTTTGCACACCTCTTAAAAGACCGGTGTGTAAGTGTATGCATGTGTGTGTGTGCACATCAGCATAAAAGATGCAGCAGTTTCAGTGTATTCATATTCAGCACAGACTAAGATGCTGCATTATATTACATGTGTTACACTGAGGGGCACGACACAATAGTTCAAGTAGGATTCCAGCTTGGTTTAAATAACCTTTACTGTTTCTCCACACCAATATCGTGATTAATAAAGGACCTTATTATAAGTTGACCTTATTCTTTAGTTTTCTGCTTCTGTGGAACATCTCTGCTATCTGCCCCTTCCATGACATCCTTTATCCAACACTTCTCCACCCCCTTACACTCCTCCTCCCTCTCTGCTGCCAAACGAAGTATATTTATGGCACCTGTGCTGGAAAAACAGTCTCCAGGAGATGTCCCACTAATTTCATTTTCAAAATGCCAGCAATAAATTTATCAAATGGGCTGAATCGAATCGGAGTCACACGCCATGCCATCCGTCATGGGCTGTCCCTCAGGGGCCTGTGGGCGTACTTAAGCCGGCCAAAAACCTCTGCTGGCAGGAGAAACCATATGAATGTACTAGAGAAATATGCTGAGAACAAGAATGTGTGTGCATATTTTTATGTGCTTAGATCCATATGTGCAAGCATAAATTAGCTTGTCCATAAGTAGGGCTACATATGTGTGCACAGAGGTCAATACTAATTTTTCAAATCGTAGAAGGCTCATCGAAATCTGAGTTAAGCGCTGTGGCTGTCAGTGTGCAAGCACAGTAATTGATTAATTGCAAGACAAGTTAATTGATTGCTTTGCTCACTTTTGCATTTGTGAATCCCTCTCAGTTCAAACAGCGCTTTGAGCTTCATCCCCTCCCCTGCCTCTGAAAACTCCAGTTTCACACGCTCTGTGCCCTCCCATTCCCCTCCCATTTCTCTCTGCCTCATCCTCTGTACCTCGCTGTGGCACCTTTGCCTCTCATTTTAAATGCCTCTGTCCCCACATTGCTTTTTGTTTCACCAATCTTTCCCTCTGCCTATCTTTCCTTGCCCTCTCAACGTTTATCACTATGCAGGCTAAGCCAGGCGTGAGGGAGGGTAAAGCAGCTTCAGTACTAACAGTTCTAATGAAGTCAGGCCCCGTATTCCTCTAACAGGGATCAGTGGAGCTACTCTGTGAAGCCTGTCAACATTTAATGATTAGATGAAACATTCAGACACCGGCTATGAGAAGACATGCACACTGATATATGGTAATACCCAGCTGTGGTCTCTCTTATGCAACTCATCAAAGAATTATGCACACAAACACACCTATATGCTTGTGCGTGCACGCGCGCGCGCGCACACACACACACACACACACACACACACACACACACACACACACACTCGCCCTGTAAAGATCAAGATTTATGACTGAAGCATGGCATCAAGGGTATACACAGCAAAGTGATTGGAATAAAAGGAAATGACAGAGAGGTTCAGAGAATGAGCAATCTGGCTATTGATTTCTAGTATGTGCAGGAAGGTGGATAAAAAAAGTAGACTGCGCAAGAGGTTTACCCCTCATCTTGATGAGCAGACTGTAAACAACTCTACACGCTCTCCTCAAGATGCATGCTGTGATCCATGATTTTTCACTGCTTCTTGCTTCTGCTCAATAATGCTTGATATAAGATCAATGAATAGGCCATCATCTTTTTGAACATTTCAAGCTTCATCTCCGATTAATTCTGAATCCTATTAGGTTAAGTTGTCATACATACCTATGCGTGGCAGTTTAACGTGTGCTTGAGGTGTTGTATGTGTTCTTGGTGTGAGAGTAAGTTTGTCAGTGGGAGTATGTTTGTTAGTGTGTGAAAATGCGAAATCTGAAGAACAGAGTGACAGAGGCAATGGTTGGGTCAACAAGCTGCCTGTTTGTCAGAGTGAAGGGGTGTCCACAAGGTCTTTGCTGCTTTTTGCCCCATTAGCTGCACATGCTAATTTACCTGTCAACTTACAGTTGCACAACTGCAGTCTTCTCAACTTCTCTGTCTCACTCTTATTCCTGTACCCCCCCCCTCTAAATCTCCAACTGCAGATCTCTTCCTCAAACCATTTGTTCAATATCTTCCTTCCACTGCTAAATTGGAAACATATTCTTTCCTCACATCAGTAATTTCTCTCCCTCTTGTTAGAGTACCTGTTTAACTCCAGCTGAAAGATCGTAAGACAGTGGATTTGAAATAAATGTATGTGCATTTCTGCCAATGTGCAGCTGCTGCTCCAAGGCTTTTCACATATCTCTTGGTTAGCAAAGCCTCCTTAAAAGTACTAGGGGAAGCTACTTGAAAATACAGTTTTTGTAAGGAAACACTTTCAGCTAAAGAAGTTGAGACGGAAATGTCCACTGAGCTTAATTCAAAATTGGTTAACTGATAATTATAATACAGTAATCTTTTTGTGATCTATTCAGCTATTAACTGCCTCATAAATCCAACCACAAAAGAAGCTTCTCTCACACTATGGCCACATCAGAGTGTAATGGTGTTTCTCAGAGGTAATATAATAAACATTAAGCTGAGTACTACCCAGGATATAAATAATGATGTGTGAGAGACCCTGTCTGGACTCATGAATTACAACCACATCCTGTTTCCATGATCCAGTCCCGCAATATTTAAGTGTTCAGTTGCTAAATTGGTTAAAGTGTTGTTGTTGCTGTTGTCATTGGAAATCCTACTCTGTGCCAAAGCATCTATCCATCCATATAGCTATCCATACATACATATATACATCGTAATCACAGGGAGAAGGCAGCCATTAATATTGAAATATTTTTGAATTAGAGCTTTTCAATTGTACATTAACCTCCCTCGTAACAGGGTGAATTACAGTAATTCTCTTTGTTTCCCACTTCCACCTCCGATGCCTAAACTCAAGAGGAAAGTCATTACTGGCATTAGGGCCATAGACTGCTATAGGACCAGAAGTCTTAATGCAAGCACAGGTATCACACCCTGGTGTTCATGATAAAGAATGCAGGTTGAAGGCACTCATATGCTGGCATCATTTTTCAGACCCTGCTTTGTCCATTTTTTATACTGTCTAGGGTTCTAGCACAATGTGACTTGGGTGATCAGGAGTGTTCTTGCCAATGATCCACTACCAAGGATACAAAGGGTGGAACAGGATCCAGAACCAATGCGTAAAGCATATGCAGTGTAACTGCCCTGCTGCAAGAGGATAAAGACTCGGTCAACTCCTTTGTTTTTTGGGTTTTGTTTGGAATTTTTTTTTTTTTTGCCAACTTTTGAGTGGCAAGGTCATTTTGCCTTCCTGAATCAGATCCTTGGTCATCAAGAATGTATATGTTAACTGTGACAGAATTCCACACAATGGCTAGAATGATGAAGTAATAACATTTATATTCAAACGCTTAACTTTGCTGTGATGTCAAAATTTTCTGCAAAAAAAAAAAGTAAAAAATTCTAGGCCATTATTGACTGCTATAACTCAGAATCAGGAGGAGAGATTATGTTGATATTTCACATTTGTTGCTGAATTCAAATGAAACAATAAACAACAAGATTTGTAATAAAAACAAAAATGACAACTAATACTAATAGAACATACCCACAAGGAGGAATGCCAGTTGTAATGTATCTCTTAAAGATAAGATAAAGTAATGGTTGCAATTATTTTCAGACATCTGCACTCATTGAAGTTGGACTCTAAAGGGCTTTGTTGATTACACACCTATCATATGGTTATACAGCTGGTGCTTTCTTTTTCTTTTACCCATAAGCATCATGAACAGTGTACACTGTAATAAAATGTAAGAACAGAGTTTGCTTTTGAAGGAAACACAAATATTATAAGTTTCTGGCTTTTACCCATGATAGTGGTGTGCTGTATGAAGAGCACTGTTGGTTAGTTTTTTTTTTGTTTTTTGGGGGGTTTTTTTTGCTTAGACAATCAATATGCTGGCATCAAATAATTACATTATTGATAAATTGTCTTGAAATTTTTATGGCCATTCTGTGTCCTTACACAATGAATCATAGTAACTTTGTGTTCTCCTGACTTTTATATTTACCCTTTTTTCTGGTACCGAAAAGGGAAAATATGCTCACTGAGTAAGTACTCATATTGTCACAAAATTTTGGACATTCATGGTTTGCCAAATTTTCTCAGATGTTATCAAAAACTTTGATGCTCCGCAGGCAATCACACAACATATCTTTAGGTTATGAGCGCAAATCTTTTAAATTCCTAACATTTCCACCAGCTTCAGCTGTATTTTTCAGAATCAGCTTTTGCTCAGCTAAAGTGGTATAAAACGGTAGTTCAAAGTACCATCGTGGATTTATGATATGCTGTGCTCAACACAGCCTGTAGCACTGCAGCAACAGTCTTTCTTCTGTTATCACAAGCTCTCTGTTGGTCCAAGCTGATTAGTGTCACACTCCATTTGTACAACCTTATGATCTTAGAGCTTTGATAGGTAAGTTTAAATGGAAGAAAAACAGAAAAACTTTAATTTCATGTATTTTAACCATAATTCGAACCATTATATATATTACCTTTTTTTTTTTAAAATTTGAATCTGCTCGGAGAAATAGACTCCAGTAACTAGCGGTGCTTTAAGGCTTCCTATGTATGAATGAATATGTGTGAATGTGCCATGTGTGCTGCTCATGCTACTATAAATCCCTGTGACAAGAACAATGATTACTTTGACATTTAATTTTTGTTTTTGGGTTTTTTTTGTTTTTTTATGATTTTCAATTCAGCCCTGTGGCCTCTGCTGGAGAGAAGGGTCATTATAGATATTATCTTCCCTATCTTGCATCTCCCAGGCCAACTAATAAGGTCCAGCATGGTTTTTTAAATGCCAACAGAAGTCACTGTAGGTCCAGGGCAAATCCCAAATGTCTGTGACTGAACTGGTGAAAGAAACACAAGTGGTGAGTATTGAGTCACCTGTGAATGAGGTAGAAAGTAACTTTTTCTCACAACAATGTGCGAGGCTCTTATGTCACAAGAGGGTAATAATGTGTTTTATTTGCCAGGCTAAACCCTGCAACATGTCCAACTGAGTCTTAGCTAAAGATAAAGATAAAGACAAAACCACACAAAGAGAGCCTCAGCAGACCCACAGCTTAGACTCATTAAGACTGCATGGGCATTGAAACATTTCTCAGGCAACAACAGAGAGAAGATAAAAGCAGAGACAAGTATAACAAAAGAATGAAGACTGAAGTAAATTTATCACCGCTCTTTCTTAAAGAATCCTGCTCTAAGCCTCATCTGCCAATTAGGTACGAGAACAGCCTGTTCCCTTGACGGATGAACTTAATTTGATATTCTGTGCTCTGCTCAGTAGGGTGCAACAGTGATTGCACTGGTGGATGGAATCTTCAGGCCAGACTAGGTGCAATTGACTATGTAGTGATAGACTGCAGCTTATCATAACTATTTTCTCTTTGGTAGAGTAGTTTTATTTACAAGACGGGTCAGGTTTCTATTCAAGTGTGTGGTAGGTATCTGGAAGATTAGAGAATTGTTACCCTGAGATGCTTGTGTTGCTATGTGGGATTACCCAGGGAAAGAGCTGCTGTAATCCCATAGAGTAAATAACTCTTTGTCATAATTCAACATGTTATTGTCACAGGAATACCTGCTCTAAATCATTTAGAGGATTCATACATCTTTGTCTGTTTGCTGACAAGACACCACGGTTAGGCTTGAACCCTACAGGGCTGGCATTGCCAGGAAAGTGGGTGGCATATTGCACCCAGCGGGACAGCTCCTATGTAGGCCTGCTCGGCGGAGGGATTTGACCAGCTTGGATTAGCTCAGCAGGGTGAAACAGAGGAATACAAACAGGGCAGATGGGGAGGGACAGACTCAGAGTGGAAGACAGAGTACCATCAGTCTCTGTTCAGTAAACGAATGCCTGAGAAACCTGAGAAAGAGCTGCTGAGAATCATGGTGAATGTTGTTAATACACTAGTGAGCAGCACATACCAGTGAACCATAAAACAGCAACCAGTGCCTCTGAGATTTGCTGTAAACTCAGAGCCAAACTAATCACCAATTAATTATACATTGGATTTTATAATTTCATAAATTTGAAATAGTTTTGCCCTGTCTTACATTTTTGGACTTCTTCCTTTTACATATAACAACAGCTTTAAATTTCTGAGTGAGGATGTGAATATTAATTGAAATGCCCATAATTAGATGAACACAGCTTCCAACTCCACAGTCACACTAATTAAGCAAGCTTTTTTTTTCATGTACAGTGCTGTGCTCTCAAACCTCATCAACTGCTCAAAGATGTGTCACCGCAGTAATGGCAGATGGGTATACTCCAAAAAAAAAAAAAAAAGAAGAAGAAAACGAAACAGTTAACTAAACGGTTAAAGGCACACACACAGCCATTAAAGAAAGCAAAGGCAGTTGCCTATGACAGACTGCTGAGGAAATGTGTCTTTATTCTTTGCTCAGACTCGTCCATTCTGTCCAAAGGATGGATCTAATCCAAGAGTTTATTACCAAACTTCAGATGCAAAGCCTATTCGTTTTCTGACACCAGAGAGGGCCAAGAAAATGAATCGGGGTCTGGACAAATTGGCATCACTCACACAAGCGCAGTGGGAAGAAATTCTCAAATGTCGAAGTCATGTCCTTTTTTTTGCTCTTCTCTCAGAAACTTTCAGACTTTCTCTGAAAACTATGATAATTTTTTTGCTGTTCACACATTCACATACGGTTGAGAAAAGTCATACAGCGAGTTTTACAGCAAATCGTTATGTTAGAGCCATATTCCCTTTAAACTTATATAATAAGATTTTTTTCTATTGTAATATTAAAGAGGACAGTAGGAAGAGGGGAAGATTTGTCACACCAGATAATCAAGTCCAACTTTCTTTTCTTCATCCTAGAATTTACAAAGGTATCGGCTGTTCCATTGCAAAACTCAGTGAATGGACATACAGTAAATTAACAGATGTCATCAGAACGAGGAGCAGACATTGTTTTCTAGGGATTATTACAGCAGTTTAAAAATGAGTTAAAAAAGAATTGCCCATTAAACTGAGGAGAACTAAAAGGAGCAGTGGTCACCCACCCATTGTGCTCACTGGGTCAGTCCTCTTGAGCATAACGTTTCATGCAAATTTAAGTAACCACTTTACACTCAGCAGAAATCATTATAACAAATGAATGCACAAAGCTACATGTTTCCAGTCAGCCTGTTTACCCTAGAGAGAGACATGGCACCCAGGATGTAAGGTAGGCCTAGATGGATTATTCCAGGCTAATTCCAAGCACAAATCAGCTCGCAACCATCAATAATTCATGTGGAAGTCTTTGAAAAGTAAACACTGCTTAGGCCATTAAAAATCCAGATTGGCTATAAATACTGTACACAGCTTAACTCTACATACAGAGGTTCTGTAGCTGCTATAAAAAAAAGAATACTATATATGGAAAATATTCTATATGGAAATCCAGTGCTCATTAGAGGAGGTAAAACCATTTGTAGACCTATAGTCAGTATTACCTGATGCAACATTAGCATGGAAATGATGCTAAAGATGACAGCAGAGAGGGGTAGTTAGACTGACAGCTGGTGCTGGAATATGTTGGGCTTTTTGGATTGATGTTCTCTGTCAGCTTTGTCTCTGTGTACTTCAAACAAGTTGTGTTCTCATTCAGTCAGCAAATGCAGATATAACCAAAATGCTAAAGAGGATCATGCTCCCACTGTATAGATAATTTTACTCTACTCTGTATCATTTCACTTTACCTCCCACTTAGCCTCTACCAGTTTTTCCTTGCATGTCTTTCATGTTATTTTTCAAGGTTTATTTGTGACTGTGAGTAGCGTGTGTGGTGGTTTTATGTAGCTTTTAGCAATTTCCGGCTCTCAGCACTGCAATTCCTACCATAGCAATGCAAGAAAGGGAGTAGTCTCTGTCTCTCTGTCTAAAATGCTCATTAGATAAATAAGAGGCTCGTCTACTTTACCTCCACTTTACTTCCACTATTAGTTTTACAGTCTGCTTGCCTGTCTGTATCGTTCTCTCTTTCTTGCTCTCTTACTCTCATCTTGTAATGCCCTGGAGATGGTCTTGTCAGTACAAACAGCATCTGTCCAAGAGAATATTAAGATCCGTAATCGTTCCCCAAAGAATCAACTGCAGAAAATGTTTTTTTTTCTTCTTTTTCTAACTTTGCTGCTAAAGGTTTCAAATATATCATTTATAGACATCACACAGTGGATTTTCTGTAACTGCATCCATTTTAAATTTAAAGAATTTTACTCTATGATGTTCTGTTTTTACATCCTTTATTTTTTTCCTCCCCACATTCTTTGAAGCAGTCCGTCTGATGTGATTTATTATTCAGTGGAACCTGGGAATTCTTCTTGTTGTTCTTTCAGCTGGTCCCATCTCGACCTATTCCTAGCATCCTCTTCTGTCACAGCAACTCTCTGCATATCCTCCTTCACTATATCCAAGAATCTGTCATGGTTCTGGGCCATGTGCCCAGTGTTTTGTGTTTTATTCTTTACTGTTCTTTTGTCATTTTTTAGTTTTTGTTATGTTCCTAGTTTGTTTTTGTTTTGATTATTCATCACAGTTTCCTGTCTTGTTATTAGTTATTGTTTACATTTTGATTTCCTAGTTCCTTTTGTTCTTGTCTCCCCTCCGTCTTTGTGTTCTAGTGTCTGTCTTGTCCCTCTGTCATGTCATGGTCTGTTTAGTTGTGTTGTTTATTTCCAGTGTTGTGACTAATCTGCGTCTCTGTCCCATGTCTATGTGTTTCCTGTTTTACTTTGATAGTCCCTTGTTTCTTGTGCTTTGTGTTTAGTTTTGTTTCCCTTTCTCTTGTTTGTTTAATTATGTTCAACTGTGCCCCTCACCTGTTGCCTGTTCCCTGATTACCTAGTGTATGTATTTAAGTCCTCAGTCTTTTTCTGTATCTTGTTGCATCATCGTTGTTGATCCCCCTATTGTGTGTCTTCCCATCTGCATTGTCCTTAGTTTTAGTTCTGGCACCCATCCAGCCCAGTGTAGTTATGTTTATTATTTTCTTGTCCCTTTTCTCACAGTAAAAACTGTGTTAAATTTCAGTCTTATCTGCTGAGTCCTGCATTCTGGGTCCAGCCTCCCCAGCCACACAGCACACGTGACAGA
Organism: Pterophyllum scalare; assembly: GCA_024447675.2. NCBI lineage: Eukaryota > Metazoa > Chordata > Actinopteri > Cichliformes > Cichlidae > Pterophyllum > Pterophyllum scalare. The sequence continues at coordinate 16,321 of JAMQGT020012157.1, forward strand.
ATTACCTCTGTGGTCTTCCTCTTTTTACCCTGCCTGATAGCTCCATATTCAACATCCTTTGCTCAATATATCCACCATCTCTCCTCAGCACATGTCAATCTTTTCTCTCTAACATTGTCTTCAAACTTCTTGACCTGAGCTCTCCCTCTGATCTGTTCATTTCTAAACCTGTCCATTATGGTCATCCCCAACAAAAATCTTGTTTATGACATGTTCAACTCTGCCACCTCCAGATTAGCCTCTTCTCTTTTTGTTAGTGCAGTTTCCACTAACACCCTGTTGGCCAACAGCACTGGAGACGGTCATTGTTAACCCAGGCCCCTACCAATTCAGTATAGATATCTCATGCTTGATGATCCACATGTTTGATTTGGCAAAGATTTTATACTGGATACCCTTTCTGATGCAGCCTCTCCATTTATGCAGGCTTGGGATCAGAACTAGGAGTACACCGGTTTGTGCCCTCCACTGTGGCTGGGGTGAACCTGAGAACTGGCACATTAACCCTATAAAGCTAAACGTGTTGTCGGGGACACAGTTTACTTCAAATGTCCTGCTGTTGGCAGACTTCTAGTAACAAATACCATGATAACCCTATGTTGGCTGTGAAGCGCAATTTCTCAGCTTTCAGAAACTGTTTGAATTTTTCCGATAGGACAAATGGTTGCGTAATTACGGCAATTCAAAGTACGTTTGATCAGACGTCTCAGCGGTGATACACTGTGTTAACCAGCTGTTCACGGCAGGTAAGGGCAGGTAACAGGTGCATCAGCGGCGATCACCTAAGGTTATAGGGTTAAGAAGAAAAGACATGGACTGGTCTTTGCAGTAATGTTTGTCTAGGTTTACAGTTTTTCTCAGTCACTTTGGTGCAATTCTCACATTAGAAATGTCATTCTCACTACTATTAATGCTGTTCTCAAATCGGTAACACATTTCCCCACCCATATTAACCTTTTCATATTAATTTTGTGCATACTTCTATGCATACTTAACTGCTAAAAATATTTGTTATTGTGTTGATGCACTTCTCAACTGAATCGCACAACTCATCAAAACAGTTTGCACTTTTGTCAGTCAGAACTAGATCTCTCATTTTCCTTATAACTGTCCAGCATTGCATTAGTGTTTTCAATCCAATTACTTCAAACTTTTTTTAGATATGTATGAAAGAACAAGGCCAGTAACACACTGTCAGTGGTGGCAGTGAAATTGTCCTTCAAAAGCCAACATCAACACGTTCACAGAAGAGGTTTAGTTGCAACAAATAGAAATACATATCGTTTCCCAGGTGCTTATCATGGGACACACTATAAGTAGAAGAAAATGTGTGTGTGTGTGTGTGTGTGTGTGTGTGTGTGTGTGTGTGTGTGTGTGTGTGTGTGTGTGTGAGTGAGTGTGAGATAAGGGTCCCCAGGCTAGACCCCTTATGCTACCCAGGCCTACCTTGGAATATAAGCAAGAATGAGCCATTTGAATGAAGATATACCAGTCCGGATGTCACCCAGATTACCAAGGTCCACGTCAGGTGTTGAGGAACCAGGGCATACTAACGATAAATGGTCTACTAGAACAAGGATATGGCTTAAATTGACACGAAATGAGATTCAAGTACTTTTGGAATGCTACTACACATGTAATCCCAGTGAAAGGGGTTACATGCCGAGGATGTGGGACCTATGGATTCTTCGGCACCCAACTTCCAGACTGACATCGAAACAACTAGTAGCTTGGAGTTCCTGCAATAGCAGTTGCTTTTGCAAGAAACAACTGCTATCACAACTAGAGATTGATGATTAACAACACAAATGGTACAGCAAGGGGGATCCAGGATGACAGGTCAAGGGGAAGATGTCATCATCCCCACACTCCGAGATTGGGTACCAAGCGCCAAGAACAACTGGTACGTTTGTGCCTAACAAATACAGCAAGCTGTCCATACCTGAGACATACAAGCCTGAAAAATAAACCAGATGTTCTCCACTGAAATAGCCAAGGTGTGCTCTCAATGGCTGGGGAACAATATGGGAACAGCACCCCCCCAGCACCAAGGCTGGAGACAGAGCAATACTGGAAGAGCATATGGGAGAAGGATGCAACACACAATAGCAATGCTCAGTAGCTAGTGGATCTATGAACAGACCACAGAACCTGATGTAATTCACACATAGTGGCTAAAGATGTTGACTGCACTCCATGAGCGCCTGGCAGCACAAATGAACCAAATGCTAATGGCTAAGACACACCCGGAATGGGTGACCAAAGGCTGGACAGTCCTGATCCCCAAGGATTTCCAGAAGGGACCAGTCCCATTCAACTACCGGCCAAAAAACTCCTGTCAGGCATCATAGCAGCTAAGATGAACAGGCGCATGGCTCAATACATCAGCAGGGTCCAGAACTGAATTGGCAGAGATACCAGAGGACCAAAACACTACCTACTGGTGGCTAGAGCAGTCACTCAAGACTGTAAGACCAGTTTGACCAACCTGTGCACTGCCTGGATTGATTACAAGAAAGTCTATGACTTGATGCCACACACATGGATTCTTGAATGCCTAGAACTGTACAAGATCAACAAGACCGTAAGCGCCTTCGTCAGGAACTCAATGGCAATGTGGAGAACAACACTAGAGGCCAACTTCAAGCCAATTGCACAAGTTACCGACAAGTGCAAGGTTTACCAAGGAGATTCTCTGTCCCCATTGCTGTTCTGCAGAGGCCTGAACCCCCTTAGCCAGATCATTAACAAGACTGGGTACAGCTACCTACTATGGAATGATGCAAACATTAGCCACCTCCTCTACATGGATGACATCTAGCTATATGCCAGGAGTGAACGAGACATTGAGTCACTAATCCACACCACTGGGATCTACAGCAATGATACTGGAATGTCATTTGGACTGGAGAAGTGTAGTCAGATGGTAACAAAGAGAGCTCTACCAGAGAGTCCTGAAGAGTCAGCTGAATGGGAAGAACAACATCCGAGTAATCAATATTTATGCCCTGACAGTCATCAGATTCCCTGCTGGGATAATACGCTGGCCAAAGGAGAAGATAGAATCCACTGACATCAAGACAAGAAAGCTCCTTACCATGCATTGAAGGTTTCACCTCAAATCCACCACTCTGAGACTGTATGCTAAGTGTAAGGAAGGTGGCCAAGGACTAATGAGTGTAAGAACCACTATCCTGGCTGAAACAACAAAGATCTGGCCACAAATGATCATGTGCTTAGTGAGTACCTCAGTCACCAGAAACCCAAGAAAGAAGAGGAGAAAGAACAGGAACCATTAAGGAAGGACAGGCCCCTGCACAGCATGTACCACCTCAGATAAAAGAAGCGGATGATATAGAAAAATCCTACCAATGTCTGGACAAAGCTGGACTGAAAGACAACACAGAGGCACTACTCATGGCAGCACAGGAACAATCTCTAAGCACAAGATTCATAGAGGCTGGGGTCTACCATGCAAGGCAAGATCCCAGGTGCAGGCTGTGCAGAGATGGCCCTGAGACAACAATAACCAAGCTAAGGTCCTGTGGGACTTCCAGATACAGAAAAACTTGTGATGGCTAACCAATCGGACATAGTAGTGGTGGACAACCAGAGGCAGACTGTTGTAGTGACAGACGATGCAATACCAAGTGATGACAACATCCAGAAGAAGGAGCACAAGAAGCCTGATAAATACCAAGGGCTGAGAGAAGAGCTGGAGAGGATGTGGAAGGTGAAGCAGTGGTCCCCATGGTAGTCAGAACACTCAGGTCAGTGACCCCCAAACTGGGAGAGTGGCTCCAGCAGATTCCAGGAATAGCATCCACAATCTCTGTCCGCAGTCCTAGGAACAACTAAGATACTGCGCAGGGCCCTCAAGCTCCCAGGCCTCTGGTAGAGGACCTGAGCTTGGAGAACAATGACTGCCCGCAGGGTAAATGGGAAATCACTCATCAACTGCCTTATTAGGTACACCTTGCTAGTACGAGGTTGGACCCCTTTCTGCCTTCATCCCTCAGAGACGCCATACTGACATGATAGCAATACACACTTGCTGCAGATTTGTCAGCTGCTCATCCAAATTTTTCCTTCGAGCAGATCCCAAAGCTGCTCTTCTGAACTGAGATCTGGTGACTGTGGAGGCCATTGGAGTACAGCATTTTTCCAATCTTCTGTTGTCCAATTTTGGTCAGTCCGTGTGAAGTGTAGCCTCAGTTTCCTGTTCTTAGCTGAAAGGAGTGGCACCCACTGTGGTCTTCTGTTGCTGTAGCCCATCTGCACCAAAGTCTGATGTCTTGTGTGTTCAGAGATGGTCTTCTGTATACCTTGTTTGTAATGAGTAGTTGATTGAGTTGCTGGTGCCTCAAAACAGTTTGGCCATTGTCTAATCTCTGACATCAGCAAGGTAGTTTTACTTAGAGCTGCTGCTTACAGATTATTTTCTCTTTTTTTGGACCATTCTCTGTAAACTCCAGAGATGATTGTGTGTGTTGCAATAATGAGCAGTTGAACATGTGTGCCTAATGAAGTGGCTGCTAAATGTATATAGTGTGACTTTTTTGGACTACACTGTAGTTGGTGCTTTGTTCTCAGATTGTATATATTTTCTTTGCCTGTTTTCTGTTCCATATAGTTTTACTAGTACACACTAGTTACACTTTGCCATTTCAGCCATTTTGTAAAGCTTTAAATAAATCCTTCACATTTAATTTTTGCGTTTGAATGCTTTTTGCTCAACATTAGGTCTATATTTTTGTAGTACTTTTTCAAAGTCTGCATGGTTTTATTTGGTGTCTAAGTCTTAAAACAGTGGTGAACGGTTTTTATTCGTGGGCCACTAAGTTGAAGTGATTGACTGGCTTTCTATGTTTTGACATATGTGAAAAAGGTTTTGATTGTTTTACTGTCTTTTGTACAGCTGAGTCTGTGTTATGAAAAATGCCTTAACTGTTTTGAGAACTGCATTAAGAGAATGACATTCCTGATGTGAGAATTGCACCAAAGCGATCAAGAAAAACTATAAAATGAATAGCACTCATTCCTGCTTAGATGTGGCAAATAGTCCATTAAGACAACTCTCTAACATCCAGAAGTTAAATGCCTTTCAGCTATAGTAACTCATGTTTTCAGCATGTGGGAAAAAGTTATTTTCATATAAGATGTTTTCAAACAGATGGGTATATGTCTCAATGCAGAGACCTGTGATATATAAAAAAGTGAAAAATAAGTTGCAGAGGTTCCCTGATAGTTAAATGCATACTTTTTATTTATGTGTAACTATATGTCTGTTTGACTGAGCATGTATATGCACAGTCCAGCGTATGAGTGTTATCACTTGCTGCAGCTCACTCCTATTAATGTGTAGGGATTCCTGTGCTCGACTTTTAGCCAGAGGAGACCAATTAAAGCCATCAGGCAGTGTGGGGGAGCTGAGCTGCTCTCAGAGACCACAGGGCTCGAGAACAAGGGGTTTAGACTGGCTCCATCCTCCTTCAGCCCTGCGCTGTCTGCAGACAGGCTGTATGGGGAGATTCTGGGAAAATTATAGGCACATATAGTAATGTTAATTGATTAATTAATTATACTCTTATACTCCTTTTTACCCCATCACCACGGTGCATTGCTCTTCACTCACTTTTTTCTTTTTGTATTTCATCATTTGCATTGCATCTATTTTCATTTTTGGGCTGAGGGAGCTCGTTGACTTTTCCCACTTATTATGTGTGCTATCATTTCCACTTTAAAAATGTATTTTTGTTTTTTAGAACTGGGAAAAAATAGAATGAAATGTAGTTGCTGTGCCATTAATCATAAGTTCTAACTCAATAAAGTATTAATTCATCTTTAAGTTGTAACTCACAGAGAATAAACTTATGCCCTCTTTTTGTAACTGGAAATCTTTCTGTAAGACCTTATTTTAGCTTGTCGACAAGAATTGTATGATTTCAAACAGAAGTTTTCAGTGCTATGAGGATGCTTGCATGAGTATTCTAAAAAAAAAAAAAAAAAAATTTCCTATCTCCTTAATAAAATGCAGAAAGTAGTACTGTAGCAGAGATTCACAGTTTGAGGCCCTCCCAGTGGGTGTTATTATTGTGCGGTTTTCCTGCAGCCTTCCACACTAATGCTTCTGTTGTCAGTGATGCTTGACCATGCTTCAGGGCTTTGTTATGGTATGGAGGCCAGAGATGTCATACCCTGTTACAAAATAAGGCACCAGATATGAGCTTCCTCTTTTCTTCTTTGCCCCTCCTTCCCCTTTGTCTCCTGCTCTCCCTTAACTCTGGGGATCACTGCTGTGGAAATAGAGCCTGCTCCGTAGTGTCTACTCAGTAGGTAATAACTCGCTGTTCAGGCTCAGATAAAGAGCTCCATTCATTTAAGTGGCTGCTCTCTTTGTACACACGAGTGACACCTATCCCCCGGGAGAGCAGCGGTGAACTACAGGGTTGAAACTACAGGCACAGCTTTCAGCAGCTCTGATTGCCTCCCTCCGAGCTCCTTGGTGGAGGAGCCTAACCCCCTATACATACCAACTGCCTCATTTTCCATCTAATTTTCATTTCTTTCAGTGAAAATCCCATCTTTTTTTAAATTCATCATTAACTCTCCTGCCCACCTCTTAATACATTAACCCATTGCCTCTATTATTACCTTCACCTGCTTTTTCCTTTGCCTGCACATCTCCATCTGCTGCCCCAATCACACCTCCACTCCTTTTCACCCCATCATCACGGTGCATTGCTCTTCACTCTCTTCGATTTTCTTTTTCCCACGCTCATCTCTATTATCAAGTTTCATTGTTTCTTTTTCCTCTCTCCATCTCCCCTTTCTTGTTCTGTCTCTCCCTCAGTCCTCCTGAGAGTGTCTGTGGGGTCCCTAAGCTCTAGTACTCACTCATGTGTGTACCGGTCAGCAGTACTCATGGGTAATGTGTAGATCATTCATCCTCTGGACAGGTATGTAATAGAGGCGGGACGAAGGGGAGAAGGGGGACAGTGGGAGATCTCTGGAGCTATGAGAATCAATTTCACTGGGAATTACCAGAGCAAAGAAGCAGAACTTCACCCTCTCTTTCTTTGCTTCCTTTTCCCCCTCTGCCTCATTCTCTCTCTTTCTCACTCTGTCTTCATTTCCCCACACTCCTATCTCATTCCTCTCTGACTGCTCATACTGATCATTCACAATACACCCTAGCATTACACTAGCCAAGTAGCAGGATAAATCCCTACACAAATTAGAACACAGAAGCCATTATTTAAGTCAACCCCTTTTCTTGGCTTCAGCAAGAAAATTATAGTCCTGTGTTTAGAACTGCAGAACAAAGGAAACATGCTCTCTTTTTATCCCTTCCAGCATATTTCCCTGGGCACAGTGGTACATCAGAGAAAACTAAAGAGACAGAAAGACAGAAAGAAAATCCCACAGAGATTGCCCTCATAGTGCTACTAAAGCTGCCCGTGTCGAAGGCCTGCTACACGTGCACTGGGAAGCCAGTTGAGACAAACAGCAGTAACTTGCATGCAGACTTTTCAGTCACCTGTGAAATAGAACTGTGGTTAAAATGGCCCAACACGCATGCATTTGGTACTTGTTGCACAGCTTAAATGCTAGGTTCTTTAATGGCATGACCATCCAGTAAAGGTTCCACTTCATAAACTGAAATGAATGCCTATTGGCTGACTAACACACACCATTTGACCTGGCACACTAGGGGAAACAATGATGTGAGAGACAAGAAAAATTGCTCATCAATCACAACCATGGATGGTAAGGCACTCTTATCTTGTAGTAGTAAAGTTAAGTGAATTGATTATAGAATGATGGGGTTTATGGTAGACACATTTTTCTTTTTTTCTTTTTTTATGATGGCTGTAAAAGGTTTAAACAGATGTTAATGTTTCTAGACAATGTCTGCAATAGGGAGTCATTCCTGTGCACCATCTCTTATTTGGAAAGGAGACAGTGATGAGGTAAGAGCAAGAATCTGGGTGTGAAAATTAAAGGCACAGAGATCTGAGGGAGTTTTCTGCCAAGTGGGTTTTCCTCTCTACCATTACAGGAATGATGCATAACTCCACAGTATGCCCTTTAATTGGCGCTATTAATATCAGTTAAAGTTTTAATACCTATTTATTAAAACTTAAACTTTTTTCTGCAGCCCAATGTGAATAGAATTATGAATCTCAAGGGCTGTGCTCTATAAAAAGGCTCAGTTATGAATTATTAATGCTCTACCACTTCATCTGCAAGATCTCACTCCTGCAAGATTTGTTTAAAAAAATGGCTCAAGGGTCTAATATTAGGATGAATTTTCATCAATAAATACTTAGCACAAGAGTATCATATTTCTTGAATAAAACTTGCTAAAACTGTAAACATCACCTCCAAATTGGCCAAAATTTCTAGCAGTGCCTTATCATTAACTTGTGGGAGCTGACAGATGATCTTTTGTGGAAACTGGTCATGTATAACATGTAAACAGAGTGTGGAGGCAGACAGAGAGAAATTCTAATGTACAGAGCAGCTTAATTTCTCTGTTTTTATCATTAAAGTCCTTTCCTCCTTCATATATTCTGTGAAAAACCCTAGCACTTATCTGCTGGAAAAAAAAAAAAACTACAAAATGAACTGAGAAATATTTCAGGAAGGCATAGATCCAGATCCTCTGTTATTAGATTTAATTATGGTTCAAAGATTAGAAACTTTTTTATTTTTACTTTTCTTATATACTTTCCTTTTCTAGATTTTATGGTTTGGACGTTACCAAAAGTTTTTAAATTGGGCAACAGAATCACAAGTAGGGATAACTGATTTGTATCCCCTATGAAATATGAATAGAAATACCTGAACCTGGATTGCAGGTTCCTGAAATGGCCCCTCCCACTTCTCATCGCTATTTGAAATGGAAATTGCTCTTGCATCTCCCTCCTCCACGCTCTACTTCTTTTTATTCTTATATCCCCAATCAACCCTCTGTATTCTATTTCATCAGTTTTCCTCATAGTGGTCCCCTGCACCTCCATCTCCACCTCATGGTTTCAGTTGGAGAGTGTGAAATGAAGCTTGTATAATTAAATATTAACAACCTGCAGATGAGGGGATTGCAAGCAAGGGTGGGTAGAGGAGCATACCATTGAATCCTCTGCCCTACTTCTTGCAGTTAATGTCCACTGGGAATTATTCATGTATCAGCTAACCTGCACTGGCACCTAAGAAGGCACAGAGGTAGCAGTGAGCTGTGCCAAAGTGGCACTGAGTGAGTCAGGGTCAATCAACATTAATAGAAATCCTATTGCGGTGATAGAATTCCAGGGTAGAGCGAAGCTTTCATTATTAATTAGCCTGTCAGATGCTGTTCTTATCTGTTTGGATGAGAGTGTTCAAAAGGGAAGTGGCTGCTGTATAAAGTTTTAGCTCTATAGTGCAAATGCAAAGTGAATAGATAGTTGTCAACAGGCCAGTGTCTCCACAGTGCAGACCAGGAGATGCCAAATTTATTATTTGATTATGAAATAAATCAATGACTTCAAAATGGATGTTTGTGCATTTTATACAACAACACAGTGTGTCTGCACTATTAATTCTTTATCATGTGCTCATGGAAAATTCAGAGTAGTAACTTTTACCAAGAATGCAGTATTTGAAGTAGGCAGTTATGGATAAAGCCAGATTACGTTTTATGAGGAAGTGCTAATTTTAATCCACTGCGTATTATCATATTTGTCTTCAGCTGACTCATGGCTTGGCATGTTCTAAAAGCTGAGGAAAATGTGTAAACCCTCCAAAGGAGCAATACTCATTCCAGAGCTGATATTTGTTGCGGCATTGACATACACAAGTCCTCATAATCTCAACAGTTATGCTTGATTAACCAGGGTTTATGCAGTTTGTGAGCTGGATGAGTATAGTGGCATAATGCCTTGCGGACCCTCATTTTTACTGTTCGGCATAATTATGCACAACAGAGATGACATTTTAATGTAATACAAAGCAATAAACACTTGGTATACTAGAGTTTGTACCGAGTTATGCTTTTTCTTTTGAGTGTTACTGTTTCATGGCATGCTCAGTATCTCTCTGGTACTCAGTCAGGCTATTAGAGCCCTCTCTGCTCACATTCCACAGACCAGAATCTCTGACTGTGTACGTGCCAGTGCATTTCACTGTGAATGCAGGCATTGGGGTTGCTGTTAAAAGTGGGCACAAGTAACGTTCCCCACCATGGCACCTTAATTTCTCTCTGTGAGATATCCATGTTCAGAGCGAAAGGCATCATGCAGCTCAAGGAGGCCACAGAGCAATTAGGGCTTTCTGCTGCCTCTGGTGTGTCATCTCCAACTCCCTATAGCTCCAGGCGAGCCATGACAGGATGAAGTACAGAACACATTCTGCTACTCCTGGAATTCAAAGGGATGAACACCCACTAACCTTCCCCTCCCCTTCTCTTCTGCTTGGCTGAATCACAGAACCCAGTGGAGGGAGTGGGAGGTGGGAAGTGGCGGTGGTGTGTGTTTGTGTTGCGTGTGTGATCTTCTGTCTAGAAGTGACCACCCCGTGAGGCTAATGGTCCCAGTGCTTTCTGCATCTTGCATGACAAACTTGCTTTGGCTTTACTTGTTTTTTTCTTTAACTCAGTGAAAGATGTGCTACTTAAGTTCTTCAAACTAAACTGGTTACCTGGGTGAATATAACAAAATTAAACACCATCAGAAATCAGTGATGGCCAGGTAGTTTTTCCTTGTTTCTTAACTGCTGCTACTGTCTTATTATTGTTTGTTTGTTTAGACAGTCATACCTGCCATAAGATGTCTACTGCCTTAAGATGCACAGCAAGTAATTATGTGGTTTAAAGGTCACAAACTTACCTCAGCCTTCAATCTTAAAATATCTGATGGATCTCTTCTGCCCCCATGCTGGGCAGCACGGTGGCGTGGTGGTTAGCACTACTGTCTCACAGCTAGAATGACATCTAGACAGTCTGGGTTTGATTCCACCTTGGTCCAGGCCTCTCTCTCACTGTGTGGAGTTTGCATGTTCTCCCCATGTCTGTGTGGGTTTCCTTCAGGGACTCTGTTTTCTTCCCAAAGTCCAAAGACATGCAGTTACTGGGGTTAGGTTAATTGGTCACTCTAAATTGCCCGTAGGTGTGAATGGTTGTCTGTCTCTCTGTGTTGGCCCTGCGACAGTCTGGCGACCTGTACAGGGTGTACCCTGCCTTTCACCCTATGTCAGCTGGGGTAGGCTCCAGCCCCTCCGTGACCCTGAACAGGATAAGCAGAAGAGGATGGATGGATCTCTTCTGTGTGCAACCTCTGATTTGTCCCTTTTTTGAGTTTTGGAGTCCAAATGTGTTTGTTATTTGCTATTTAAATGCCTCTCATAGGAGGCATTTGTTATCTTCAGTCTAAGGAACAAAGTTAGCCAGAGAGAGAAAATGTAGGGAGAGAACAAAATTGGCAGTGAATAAGAAGTGAAGATGATTTCCCCTGCTACTTTTCGAAGAGTAAACATAATAATAGTGCTCATCTATTGGTATCTGGGGTTGAGTGGAGGGCCCAGTTACACAGTGTAACTATGGAGGCATAACTCTAACTATCTTCTTTGTTAACAACTACAAATGAAGGCTGAATGCAGTCTCACATCACACCCCTACTAATGATACTAATACTAATGACTAGCAGTGTTACCACCACAAGTACCAAGAATCATCATCATCATGGTCATTATAGGCCTAGGCATTTTCAGAGCACATTAAGTGATTTGCACATAACTAAATGAAAACAAAAAAGCATTAAATTAACAGGAAAATAATAAAATGAGACAACACAAAACAAAACTCTAATAAGTAAAGTAAAACAATAAAAAGGCGGGTCAAGGACTATTAAGTAAATAAAATTAGGTAAATGTTTGTCTTTTAAAATGGGGTGGAAAATGTAATGCAGATTAGGAAGGCCATTTTGTAAGAAAAATCAGAAACCAGGGTGCAATCTGCCGGCGGGGGGATGAGGGAGATCCCCCCCCCACTTGATTACAGTCTCTGGCATTTTTTTATCCTTGTTGGGGAGATGAAAATACCCCCCCCAAACCCGATTATTGTGGGTGGCACTGGATCTTGTTCTGGTTAAACTCCCATTCTATTTTGTTTCAACTTTTCACAAAATCACTAAGCATTGCTGTTCTTTTTTTTGTCCTTTTTTATAAAAATATATTTTTGGTCCTTTTTGCCTTAATTGGATAGTGAACAGGAATGTAGGGGGAGAGAGAGCTTTGGGAGACACAGCAAAGGGCCACAGGCCACCTGCACCACACTTGGTGACCTGCTCCTCCGCTGAGCCACCCTGGCGCTCAAACACTGCTGTTTCAGAGCTCAAACTACAATTAACTAAATAAAAGAAAGAAAGGAAAAGAAAAGGAAAGAAATGACCCATATTCAGAGCAAAAAGAGACTCATAAAAATAATCCTGTTCCTACTATCTGCCAGCCACTTGCTTGATTGTTGACTTCAGGATTTCTTAGAAAGGCAAGTTATGCACCTTCTTCTTTCAACTTGCTAAGTAAACTGGGTGGCACTACGTTGGTCCATTTTGTATTGAAGAAGTCAAATAATCCACCAAAAACCCACTTTTATAAAGGTGCCAACAGAACCTACAGAAGAATGCCTAGGTTGAGGTTTTAATTTTCATCAAACCAGTTGAGAAAGTCTGGCAGTGTCCAACCTTCTTCACAGTACAACCCAGCAATTATCATGCTGTTTTTATCAGATTCTTCTTCTTCTTCTTTTTTTTTAATAATAGGTGTGTATGTTGATGCCAGTATTAAGTGTTTTGTGTGGGTTTATTAGCAATATCATTTGTTTGTTGTTGTTGTTAAAGTGATTCTGCTAATGGCAGTGGTATTGCAGTGTGAGGGAAGGGAAGGACCAGCCTGTTTGTTGCTGAGCTTGTAAAAGAACGGCTGAACATGCACCTGCCATCTCCAGAGATACTCATTAAAGAGGAGAGATGCCAAGTCCCAACATCTCAGTTCCCCTTTGCAGACACAGTGGAAACTGTACACACAGTATAGTTATGCACAACTTTGCTCAAGCATGCACTAAAGCACACACATCTTTGGGAATCAAAATGGGATTTTTTTTTTTTCCTTTGGTGAGATTCTAATTTACTGTTAACATTTGCCAATTCCACAGAAACAAAATTAAACATTTCTCTCTGCATTCGCTTCCCAGCTGTAGTGAGAGTAAATGGTGGAAATGCAAGTTAAGGTGTGAAATTACAACCTAACACCATCTCCACTTCTCCAACTTAAAAACCAGGACAGCAGTGAATGCCATAGAGTACTGACTCACCTTATTATCATTAGCTATTTTTGGAAACTTCCCCAAATGTATACTGATTGAACAAGAAGAGATAAAAAAGAAGTATGTATGCCTGATTTTGTCTATGGCCCTACCCCTGTGGGCAACCATGTAGATTGATATTGGCAGATCAAAGAATCTTGAGTGGATCATGTATAAAGAGGGAAATGAGATATGCATGCACACACACACACACACAGACAAATGCCAGTGGCTCCAATGAGATCACACCTCCAGTTGCAATTTGCATTTATTAGATGTGGCATGTTTAATCTCTTTTTAGTTCTGCTACCACATGGAAGAACAAGCATGTAAATATGTCCACCTCTTCATTATGGCAAGACACTCTAATCAACCCTATCATATTGAAATAACTGTACATAATACATAAACTTAAAGAAAAACTCAGAGCATACATGCGCAGTTTGTGTTTGATAGTATCTGAAAGCATTCTTTCATGAGTGGACAAGATAAAGCAAGGTGAATAGAAAGAAAACGTTGAAATTTTAACTGCTGCAGCTAATTGGTCTGCCAGTTCTTCAGGCTTCCTGTCGCTTCTCTGTTCTGCTCCACCACAACTGCTTTTTGGTCTCAGTGAATTAGAGAGAACTCCTGCTGAGTCTGTCACCCCTGTCTTTTCCTGTCACTCACACATCTCACTTCTCTCTTGAACTTGAGTTCAAGTTCTCTTGAACTCCTCTCCTCCCCTGTTTAGCTTCCTTTATCGCTGATTTTTAAAGATCCTTGTCTCCATCACCCCCTCTTGAATCATTTGTCCCATGTCTTTGATTTCCTGCTCAAAGCCAGGAAATGAAAGGTTAGGTGCTGTGATTTTTAGCTGGCCGGTTCCGGTGTGGCCTGCTTTAGGCTTGTCAAATGACCTCTTTAAAGGTTTGACAGGAAGAGCCACTGATGAAAGAACAGAAGATGGCATTTGTCTCTAACAAAAGCTATGCGTCAGCATTCTCCCTACATTTCTATAATTTTCCATGTCATGCCGTGTCTTTTGACAGCTTGTTTTAACATCTTCAAATGATGAAACAAATTATAAGTCTGAGTGTGTCTGAGTGTGTGCTGTGTTTCAGTTTTCATTGAAATATAATCCCCATTTTTCTAATCTTTCAAAGAAAATAAAATACCCGGGGTTATTTTTCCAGAGCCATTTTCACCACTGAATATTATTCACCTTAAGGGTTGCAAAGAAGGGATTGATCCCAGTCTCCTTTCTGTCTTTGTGCTTTCTATAATCAAAAGGAGTGCCAAACAAGAATAAGACAAAAGGAAAGAGATGAGGTACAGAAATGCCAGTCAGAGGTTAACAATGTAAGGAATAAAGAAGGTAATGCCAGGAAATACCACAGAAATGCCTGCACTTTTTCATCTGAGAGCTTGTCTCTACATGGGTGCATTTAAAGAGTGAGCAGGTGGTGAATTTTTTTTTTTTAATGACAATAAAATATGTTTAGTAAAGGACTTCTAGACGTGGCCCAGGATTATATGGCTGCTGTTCAGATGAGCAAAGATCTATATAGCTTGCTAGATAGCTAGCACAAATTCTCTAATAGACTACTACTGGATTGCTTCAGAGGAAGGCGTCTCAATGAGATGATGTAATTAAGGGTGCCAGTCAAATCTGAAATGGTGGACCACAACTAGATAGATAGATAGATAGATAGATAGATAGATAGATGCCCTCTGGCCATTTCGTGACCATGGCAATGAAAACCTTGCCCTATTCCCATATCTACCCCAGACTAGTTCACCCTGAAATGTCATATCTAATATTGACTCATTTTAGCATGAAACATTAATAAGCTGTCAGATAAGGGAGCCCAAGCAGACACTGTCCGCAAATGGTATATCCGGCTTCAAATTATTGGACTTTTTTGTCCCACACCTATGCACATTTGTCTTTCACTTCCTCTTTCTTACATTGCCCTATTCTATGCCTGTGTAATATTTCATAGTCGGACATGGGTTTCTTCATCTCATGTTGCCTTCACATTACAGTTTTCTCCCTTGGTTGAGTTTCAGCTTTCCTTTATTTTTTTCCCTATTCTCTTTTTTCTGTGCTGCTACTCCACCTCTCTTTTCCTTTGTTGTCTGTCCTCCTGCTGTCATCTGATTGATGCCTTTGCCAGTGTGCTACGTACTTCATTACTCTGATTTTACCATGTCTCAGGTGGGCTTTGCACTAGGGGAGACTGTGAAGAACTAGAAATGTGTCGGTGGTGGTCGGGGGCATGGTGTCCTACTGAGCAAATAAAATCACCCAAATAGCATCACAAAATTGCCTCCTGTCAGTGCTCTGTGACAGCAGAAAAAAAAAGAGTTGCTTGGAGACCATTCTAGGAAGAGCGGTAAAGACAAATATTCACATAGACTTCGGGGATCAAAGGACTGACGTGGCGTATGGCGGCACCATACATGCCATCCTCTTGGACACACAAATTATATCCTGAAAGGATTAAGAGATAACAGAAGTGATACAGTATATTTTGGATTACTTTAGATTCCAATGAAGTTAACCCTTGGTGTGTGTGTTGGAGTGTTATATGGAGCGCTCAGCACCAGGGAATAAAATAAATAAATAAATAAAAACTTGCCAGACTTGAGTGCAATGTAATTACGGAGTTAGTTGAGCTCCACCACTCTCTTATCTCTTCTAGTGGGACAAGAGCCACATGAATGGCTCCCTCTGTTCCACTTCCTCTCCAGCAAGCACCAAATCACTATCAGTAATAGATTTGCTCTTTATCCGTTTTTCTCTCTGTTTCTCTATCTCACACACTCTCCCCCGCTCCCTTTCCCCACTTCTTTCTCTCCAGCTGCGTTCACTCGTGAAGTTTGTATCACTTCTGGATTTATGTATCTATTGAAAAAAAATGACTGAGGTTGTCACACATAGGTGTATGCTATCAGAAAGTTGCATTTTGACTGTTCCAGAAAACAGGACTGTTTGATCTGCAAATGTGTCAGCGGGGAGTTAAATGCAGTATAATGCATTAGGTGAGGCATTGTTCATTGCTGCACATAGATAAGCTGAGCTGATAAATAATTCTGAGTGTCAAGGCAAAAGTGCTCTGCAATTTTGGAGTCTAACAAATTTCCAAGCATTTTTACTCAAGCACTGTTTGTTAGCGTAGGTAGCGGAATCTCTGAGTTCACTCTGCCGCTTCAATCTCTATGATCAAGCAGCACTTTACAGCATAATTTCCCCATCATGACTTGTTCACACACTATATGAAAAACATTAAATTGCACATGAGAGCATCATAATGATGTGTGTGCCTTAACTTGAGATGTTTTTATTTATATACCTGAGCAGTGGAGAAAATGTAAAATAAATGTTACTCGCTTGCAAGCAGGCAGAATGCGCCATTAACTTTTACAGAAAATTAAATTATATGAGGATGGGGTGCTGTGAAGTATATATCAATGTATATACTGCTTTTAACTACTCAAGAGTGTGTGTGTGTGTGTGTGTGTCTGGGTCTTTCTCTGCAAGGCCTGTTTGTGCATTCAATAGGAACAAAATCACAAATGGACTGTGAATTTTGTGTTTACAAAAGCCCACACTGCTGTTTTGCCTCGTTCTTTCTGCTGAGGACAGCAATGGGTGTCAAAACATAGTGGAGCTTGACATCCTGACGCTGCTTGAATCTCAGGCCAGAGGCTGTCAATTCACTGAGAAGGAGAGGGAGGCTCAGTGCCTCATTTGAGGGCTTGTCTGTTTGACATCGCTTTCCCTCGCCAGCTGACTACATTATCTCTATTCTCATGCAAAACCTGTGTAATTCTGTCATTCACAGTGTACGACCACTGTGCCTGCGTGCTTATGTTTCAGTGAGTGTGTGCATTTCAGCATTTACACAAACTAAAAGTGGTTAGACCAATGAAATGTTAACACAGCAGTTTCATTTAGTGAAGAATCGTAATGAAGTATAACTGCACGTCTTCCAGCACCTCTGCAGGATTTCCATCTCAAAAGGGAATAGTAGGGAGGAGAGGTGGGAGTGACTCTGGACATGTATTTCTTTGACATTTGGCTGACTTACCTGTCATTTGAAATTTCTGTAGTGGATGTCTTCTTGCTTCACTGACTGTATGAGAAGGAGTAGGTCAACTGCAGTGTCTGACATTCTTTGCCTTAATTAGAAGTCACCTGGTCACATAACGCCTGAGTATTCCAGACTCACATGTAACTTGCTGTATTTCCACAAAAACGTAGTGTCACAGCCAGACGAAATGAAGTGGTTACTCAGGTGACAGTTATTACTATCATATTAATTTTATCAGTGCACTAAAAACTGCAGTATGCATTACAAACTGCAGGAGTTACACTGTATTAATTTTGACCATTGTTTTGCACAAAGCTGTGTGCATGTATATGTGTATGTGCTTATTTTTTTTTAACCTCTTACATTTTAAAGTTTTTTTCTTTCAAGAAATTTAGGCAGACGTGTGTAACGTTTGCTTAGCGGAGGCAACAGTGGCCTCTGTGACCAAGAGTGGTAGGATTCTGCTGGGCTCTAAGCAGTAATAGGTGTTGGAACACAGCCAAGCAGCTGCTCATGTAACAAACACAAAATCATCATCGCAATGCAAAACAGGAATTTTACTGTCAACAGCAACTGATTAAACATAGAGTGCAATGCATAGTAGAAACTGGTTGAATTCTGATTAATTGTAGCAATTCAACCACAATTTTTCAAACTAAATTGAGTTACCCTACCTCACGGTTCATCTGCAGTCTTAAACAAGCGTCCTTCTGATTGGCTGTCCTGCATAAACCAAAGATTTGAATAGCACATGGGTGTGGCTCTGCTCACAGTCACTGCTGTGTGCCTGAAACGACCATACATACATATTATTGTTATGTTCAATATGATCATCATTGTAACAGAATATGACAGAAAAGAAAAAAGAGCATAATAGAGAAACTTAAAAGACCGTACCAAACGAGTAAAGCAAATTCCAGAAATCTCGATGTATGGCTACCAGCAAACGGCTGTATCAGCTGCCTTGTGTGCCATAATCTACCAAGCTCTGCTCTCAGTATATTTTTCTCAAGAAATCATATCTGTTTACCCAAGTGGCCTGTGCAAGAGCTTGCATTATAAGTTTGGATTGGAATGAGATGTCACACAATTACACTGTCCATGAATCAAAATGATTATTGTAAAATACTTACGTAGTTTGCATGTTTGCGTGTCTGCGTGGGGTTTCTCCGGGTCATCTGGTTTCCTCCCACAGTCCAGAGATGTGGGGTTAGGTTAACTGGTGAGTCTAAATTGCTCATAGGTGGGCAAAAGGATAAGCAGCAGAGAATGGATGGATGGATGGATGGATTATTGTTTTATTATGTGATTTACTGACAAGACAGATGGAAAAAATTGCACTGACTGTGTTAGAGAACAGAAAGCTGTTAATTGAAATCAAGGAACAGGGGTTGAGGCGATGTGTATGCACATCATATTTGCCTCAAGTTGCACTGTCAAACAAATTGTCTGTCAGTTGATAATGTAATAACACAGCTGAACAAAGCATTCTCTTCAAAGCCATGACAGGAATAGGATGAGCCAAGTACCTCCAGTTACAGAATGTTAATTGTACAATCTGAATAAGCATGAAGTAGCAACTTAGTGAACAGAGACATTTACTGAAATTCAACATGTTTTCTTCTTTGTTTCTCATGAAGATTATACACTATATTGCCAAAAGTATTAACTCACCCATCCAAATAATTGAATTAAGGCGTTCCAATCACTTACATATGTATAAAACCAAGCACCAAGCCATGCAGACTGCTTCTACAAACATCTGTGAAAGAATGGGTTTGCTCTCAGAAGCTCAGTGGATTCCAGTGTGGTATCGTGATAGGATGCCACCTGTGCAACAAGTCCAGTTGTAAAACTTGAGCCATGAAGTGGTAGGCTACACAAACTCACAGAGCGGGGTCAGCAGATGCTGAGGAGCATAGTGCGCAGAGAAACACACAAAAACACTAAAACATTTCCTGACAGTACTGGTCTTGAAGTTGCAAAACCCCCTTAGATTATAACTTCTCAACCTAGTTTCAGTTGTCATCTCAATAAATTCTTATATATATTTTTATTATCAACAAATTTTTACATACACTATGTCATTGATGTATAAATTAAACAGTTCTCAGCCCAACACTGACCCCTGAGGTACACCACAAGCAATGTCCATACATAAGGAGCAAAAATCATTTAACTTCATAAACTGCTCTTTAAAACTACCCCTGATGCCATAACATTACAGATTTTTTTTAATTAATATAATCTCTTGTACGCCTTTCTTAAGTTTATGAATAACCCAACCACATATTGTTGTTTGTCTATGAAATTTGTGAGATAAAGTCAAGAGACTTCAATGTCCTCAACTTCCTCAGCCAGGGAGTCCTCTTCGGCCCCACCTTACCTGGTTTCACACTAGTGAGAAGATTCAATCAGCTGTTACTCCGGTCAGCTGTTGGCTCTGTCAGCTGTTAGCCTAACAGTTTGTTGGCTAACCTGCAACTCTGCTACTGTGTTTAGTCCAGTATCCAATATCAGGGTTGTAATCCTGATAGGGTCATACAGTACCAGAAGTTTCCAACAATTAGTCCAACGTCCTGCATCTAAATAAATGATGGCCAAAAAAATCTGAAAATCCAGAAACAAATAATCAAAATATACACACATAAAAACACAAAACACAGCAACTCACAAACAAAAAGCCAAAGAACTCAACAAAAAAATAATATCTGCTGCAGAAATGTTTTTCTATATTGAATTTGAAAGGCACAATTTCAAATGGAATGTAATAGTTTCAGTCTAACCTTCTGGTATGAGTTTCTAAATTAAAATGTCTTTCTCTTGCTGTCTAGGTTAAACTTCTTAAGCTCACCTGTTTTTTGTCAATTCATTGAAGAGTGTGGTGACGTTGAATGATGGGTTTGAAAAATATAACAATGTGGGAAATGAGAGAGCAGTGTGAAGGGAAAATAAGTGAGAGGAAAGCTTGCCAGATTTAGCATTCTAGATATATGCAGACTGGTGGCAAATGAAAGGAAAAACCAGTATAATATGCCTTAGTAAGAGCTTAAGCTTCCACATACCAGCAGAACAGCTTTATTGTGCCTTGGCATTAATACCATCCTTCTGAAGAATTTTCCTCCTTTTTTTTGTTGTGATCATAGTAATGTCTAACATTGATCAGAAACCTCCCGTAGGTTTGAACAGGGTTTAGAACTGGCCATTCTCATACTCATCAAAGCATTCAGTGACCCCTCATTTGGTCTTGGCCATGGTTATCTCGGAAGCAACCATTTCCATCATGTTTTAACACACTGTATATTTCACATTCTAATTTGTCTTTAATTTGTTATCTGCCTATAAATATATTATAAAACTCAGTCCCATGAAAAGCCTAATTAAGGTTCTTGTAAGAATTTGGCAATTTTAACGTAATAAATAAAGTATATTCAGTACTGTCGCTCATGCGTTGGATTCATTTTTCAGAAAAAATAATTATTTTAATTTGAAAATAGTAATGCCTTTATATCTCTTACTCAGAAGCAACTTTGATTCAGTGATCACATTCTTAGAAAAAATACTGCATTGTCTCACTGGGTTTTTTTTTTTTTTTTTAGATATTTGCATATAGAGTTGGCACTATGATCACCACACATTTTGTGACTCATGCATAGTACAGTAAAGATCAAAAGTTGGCTTGTACAGTACAGTAAGGATGGGTAATCGCTTCAAAACTAACTTGATCAAACATGTTTTATTTTTTTTTCCTCACTGAACTTGTAAGGCTTCCAAACTCTGGCACATGGAGGTGCAAAATAGCAGAGGATGGCTTGAGGCTGAACATTCACCTTTGACACGGTGAATCTATTATCTTAAATACAGCATGATTTTTACTGTAGGCATACATCCCTTTTAACTACAGTCAGGAAGCAGCAACGTTGCCCATTCTGGTCAGTCTAAAGTAGACTAAAGAAAGTTTTAAATTGGATATATGCTATTAAATATACTGCAGTTAACATATGAAAATATGCTGAGCATTATTTCATCCAGGTTTATTTTTGGTTTACACTGCATGTGTTGTTTTATGCTCTCAGCGCTGCCTTTTCACAGCTGCTTTGATTGAATAAAACTTCGGAGAGACCTCACCTAGAGACATGAAGATAAGAGTTTATATGAAAAAATGTAATTCAGTGTGGACTACAGCCTGTGTATTGTACAGCTGTCAAGCGCTATGAAATCTGAAAAGAGGTGAATCTTTCTTATTCTCATTATTGTAACACATCTCCATACCTAATACAATACTATTCTGTCGGCAGAATTAGGATATTAGGAGATTAAGTAAGTAAGCATTTTAATTTAGTGAATTCTCTGTTGATTGTGTATTGCAAAAGGGGTGCTTATACTGTAGCTTCAGATTATTTTGTAGAATCTACACCTCTGAGTGCATTGTTTTGATTTTACAACCTGCAGCTTTGCTTTGCTCTTTCTGTTTTTTTCTCTATCATTCACACCCTCTTTTTGACTGCGCTGTGGAAGCTTTGTTGAGTGACAACTCGACTGTTGCTGTGATTTGGTGCTATCTAAATAAAATTGAATTGAATTAAATACTTTGCGGTATTTGATGTTTTTACCCCAAGTCACCTCCACAACTCTGGCCGTCATTCTTCTGCAGTGATTGTAGGCTGTCAATCCACTGTTTACTTCAGCAAGCAGTCAATAAGCTGAGTGAGAAGTGTCCACATCTATTTACTCTGGAGGGGGGCTGTAAAAGTTTGTGAAGTCAGTGAAGGTGAATTTTGTCCTATGACAGTGATAAATGAGTTGAGTTGTTGAGCATATCCTGAAATTTTCTGTTGGTAATCACTGCTGTTTTGCCTCTGTTAGCTGTTGTCAGCCGGTGTTTGTGAAACTTTCTTTGAAGTGGATCTAACACTGTTGGACTCAGACACTCAGCAGATAAACTCTCGTATGGTGTGAGAATGTAATTAAACTGTTGATCAGAGAGAAAATGTGATTTTTGTGACACTCTAACCTAAAATTGTTGTGTAGCTGGCTCTTGTCAGCTGTCCGGAGATGGGAGGGTCACATGTCTAGTCTGCTGACAATACAGTAAGTAATTGCGATAATATGGGGAATAAATAAGCATGTTTGTGCACATTTTCATGTGTTGGAGCCCTGACTTCAGTGCAGGAGATGAGGCTTGAGTTGATGAGGAAGAGGATGACATTTTATCCAGATGCTGGCCGCGTTTTCTCTTTTTTTCTTGTTTTTGCTTTTTTGGTAAAACGTACACCTTCTCAGAATCATACCTATGTTTCAATAGGTATGATTCTTCATATTTTCAGTCTGAAGGTGTAGACATGAATTAAAGTTTGCCTCCACCCCACATGAATGCCTGCAAGTTCTGTTCTCCTCCACCTGTGGTGTATAACATATGTGACCAATCTCTAGCCACATACAGTATATATAAAACGCGTTTCAGAGGACTGGCGATGTCCATCTCGGCTACTGTAGGGCGGGGCAACATGGAGGCTTCCACAAACTGGCACCCATTCCTATGTGTTTGTAATGGATTAATTCTAATTAATACTAATATGTATATTTCAACATTTTTCTATTAAATAACCTCAAGAAATGACTGACTACCTTTGAAGAAAAAGTGACCAAAATTATCTGTTTTAACTAATGTCTGTTTTATTTTATATATACACATACATATACATGATATGTATTTTAGGAAGTCTTTTTGTTAAAATTTCAATTGTTCAGACAAAAAATGCTGTCTGAAATAAAGATGACGATAGAGAAAAGAAAGAAAGAAAGAATAGAGCAAAAAGCAACAGAGGTTGCATAGGTGGTAAGGAAAATGAAGAGAAGTGCCAAAATGTAGTGCCAAAATTTTCACAAAATATACCCTGCCAATTTTTGATTTTATCATCAGATTGAACATGTGTCTTTCTCACTTTTAACCGGCATATTGTGTGGTCTAATCGCTCTGTAATTGCATTTTGGTACTGCACACACAAACACAGGTCAGTGGAGCCTACATCGTAAGAAATCCCACTGCCCTGAGAGCCACAGGGACAGAGATGTCTTGTGGATTATGGTGTGCGTGCTGTCTCTAAGAGTAATCTCCGCTTCAGTGAATTGCCACAGCTGAAAAGGAGGAAAGTATATCCCTGACATCTGAGACATACAGCCAGACTGGACTTAACCACCAGCACTTCACACTGTACACCAACAGAGCAATCCCTAGATATATCTGAGCAGCCCTGGAGATTCTTCTGTTCACATCTGTCTTCCTGCATCACACAGACACTCAAACACACACACACAAACACTTGCCCATCACAGAAGTTTTATGTTTCCCGATGTCAGCAGAGTAGGATCTGTCTTCATTGATCTCAGAACTACATGTTTCAAATTGTACTTCTGGACCGTCTCCTGTTACCAGAGTCATAGAAGATCATTTGCAAAATAAAAAAATAAAAAAATGTTGTTTGACTTGAAATTACAACTGTGTACTTAGCAGTAATCAAACCCAATCTACGTGATTGACATGTTCCACCACCCTCATTACAATACTAACTAACAGAATAACTTTTGAAAGAATAGTGTTCATCCCTCCAGAACAGTTTCTCTTAGAATTAATACCAGGCTGAATAAGGTTTTCTGGTTTCTGGTTCTTTATAAAATAGTAACACAGAAATGCAAACATGTCTCTCATTTAAAATAATTTCCGGAAATCATTGTGCAGAAGAATCCATCTTCTTATGCTGTGACAAACAAAAAACATTTAACATGAAGTGCCCATAGGTTTCCTGATGAGGCCACAAGCTGAAACATGGTGATCAAGTGACAAAGATGCTAAGTTAGACGCACTTGAGTTGGAGGCGTGTCTCTCTTGTAGCAGTCAGCTGCAGATTGTCCAGGCAAAATGTTTATTAGTCCGTGACTCACAAGAATATTTTACCTTTGATGTCCCATTTTGAAATAACTGGGAAAAGCTTCATCTCATATGTAAAATATGTTTCAGAGCTCTCTTGCATATGTTTGTCACCCTAGAACAGTTTACGTGGCTGTGTCATGGTTTTTGGATTATTATGTTATTTCCTGTTTTACTTTGTAATATTTATGTGTGTGTGTATATATATATATATATGTATGTATATATATATATATATATATATATATATATATATATATATATATATATATATATATGTATGTGTGTGTGTATGTATATGTATGTGTGTGTGTATGTATATGTATGTATGTGTGTATGTATATGTATATATGTATATGTATATGTGAAGTAGCCTTCCCAGCAGTCTCCAGTTTCCTTTATTCTTTGCAGATCTTCTAGTTCTTATAGTCAAGTGGAGTCTGCAATGAACTGTGGAAAACAACAAATATAATCTTTGCCCTCCACCTGCCCCACATGCCAGATTTACGTTCCTGTCACTTAGTCCATTTCCCAAAAATGAAAATAGAGCTTTTAAGACACTAGAGGAGATCTACCACACATTTCAGAGGTGTAAGTATAAGAGAACATAACACTTCTACCAAGTGATCTAAAAATAAAAGTCACACTGAAAATGATTGACCAATTTAAAATCATGTAAGGCTTTCAGCAAGTTCCCACTATTTTTTGATAACATCTCACATTTTAATTATATTACAAATATTACGTAATTATTATTTTTATAATGTACGTCATTGTAAATGAGAGCTTGTTTGATGTATACTTTGATCTAAATATTAATTACATGTCTAAAAATCTTAGAGATCTTTTGGGTATATTCTGTACAGAAAATACATGATTCTTGCTTATCAGGATAAACTAACAACATACAAATACTTATTTTACTAAATGTGTGTGCGTATGCATATGAGAGAGAGAGACAATGAGAGAAGAGAAATCCTGCTGAGGCCACGTTTGTCAGGTAAATGGTGACGATGACACCAATAAAATTGAGATACTAATGTTCATGAAGGCAATAAAAGAGTGTGTGAAGTAGCCTTCCCAGCAGACTCGAGGGTTGAGGGGGTACTAAGACTAACTGCTTCAAAATGGTTATGGCTGTCATTACAACGCCTCTGCATCTCTAACAAGTACAAGTTATTGTACAGAAGAAGATAATCTAGTAGACACTTGTGTGTGGGGGCAGGTTTGTACGTGTGTGTGTGTGTGTGTGTGTGTGATTTTACAGTGATCTATATCCAAGTGTGTTTTATGTGGCACAATCAAAGACTATAGCCCTCTGTGTTTTATGTATCTGCAGTGCTACCTGTTTTTCAGTGAGCACTCCCAGTAGTGTCTTTAAAACCAACAATGCAGGGGAGAAAGCCTGGGAGCGATGTGTGCTAAAACTACATGTCATCTTCAATAAAGGATGACAGAGTTCACAGGTTTACAACAGCATCCTGTTCCCTGTACCACTGTAGGCAGCAGCATTATGTAGCACACAGAGTGCCTCTTCACAACAGTGATGAAACATTACTCTATTCATGAAGTAGTGGTTTGAATGCTGCTGATGTCTGGGACAATGCTAAGATGTGATACAAACTGTGTTCACTTTGCCAGATGTCTGTGGGGAAAATTTGAGAAGTCCTTTTGAATACCTTGCCTGTACGCTCTCACATTTAATTTCTACGAGTTTGCATGGAATTTTTTTTTTTCTTCTTTTGTCTTATTTGTTGCACCCGAACAGAACATTCTAGTCCTTCAGCTGGCCATACACACACATGTAGGCAGGTTCAGAGAGACAAGTGCGAACTGTAAAAAGAATAAAAACAGAATAAAGCTCAAATTGCATCATATCCTCATTATTATCTATTCTATTCTGCATGTATCAAATGAGAAATTCTGTTTTATATCCCCAAAGATCTGACTGACTTCTGAGGCTTTCCATGTTTAAAAGCATGGAAAAGCATGAGCTAAAATGAGTATTCTCTTGTTTCATTCTGTTTTATGCTGTTGTTGTTTTTAATTCTGACTCATGAAAGTTAGTTCAAATCTTGCAAAATGTTATAAGCTAAGGGTAAAAACCTTTAAAAGCAAAGCTATTGTTGGCATTCTTGCTTTTCAGTGTTTTTTGGCAGGCTAGATGAACTCTGACAAATCAATTACAAGTCACAAATACTATTTAGAGTGACATTTGTCATTTCTAGAACTGGGTTGAGTGTGCCAGACAGTTAATCTGCTGAGAAAAGCTGAGCAGACTTGTGAAGCCGCAGATAGCCACCTCTGGGCTGTCAGAGCCTATCTCGACTTTGTCTGTTTGCACATATGTCATCTTGAGCTCCATTTTTTTTTTAATACTTTGTACAGCTTTTGTATACTACACTGGAGAACCTACCATTTAGATATGCAAGCACTTGCTGACAGGAGGACACTGATTGGATCCTTAACTAAATGTTCAGGTACATTTCCCACAATACTTATCTTCATTTATGTCCATGCTCACACATATAAAAAACATGCACCAAAAAAGAGGGAAGCGCCTCAGACTGTGATTCATTTCAGTTCCTGGGGCACAGTTCTAGCTGCTCTTGTTTACTTTGTGCAACCAGGATAGTATCTGGACAGAAGGCTGGCTTAATTGGTCAAGTGTGGCCTGTAATTCTTTTGGCTCCTGAGATCTGGTAGAAAGACAATTTAAGAATGAATGAGAGTGCATGTCTTCAGTTGATCAGTTATATATTTTACGCAGCCATGTATCTTAAAGATATTGACTATATGCAGTCGTGAAAACAAAAGCACACCCTCTTTCCACTCTAAGGTTATATGTGTTAGGATATTTTTATTATTTATTATTATTTTCATAAATCTTCAGGTGCTTAGCAGGTCTTAAAAAGAGGCAAATACGACCTCAGTTGAACAGCAACACATACAATATTACACTGTGTGATTATTTATTCAAGGACAATAACAAAAACTAAGACAAAATGTAGGACCAGTGTGTGAAAAACTAAGCTCACCCTTACTGTATGTATGGGAATTAAGATGGTAATAATAATTATTCCTTAGACTTATATAGTGTACTCAAAGTGCTTTACAATTCTTTTCACTATTCATTCACACCTCAATCATACTTGGTGGTGGTAAGCTACTAATGTAGCCACAGCTGCCCTGGGGCAGTCTGACAGAAGCGTGGCTGCCTATGCATGCCTACAGCCCCTCCAACCACATTCACACTTAGGCAGTGTGGGTTAAGTGTCTTAACCCACACGCTCAGACGGGGACTCAAACCCGCGACCCTCTGGTTGCGAGGTGAGCACCTACCCACTGCGCCACTGCCACCTGAAGTAGCAGCCAGCTGCTGCAAATCAAATGCACTTGATTAATTTATCATCAGCAAACGTGATCAGCTCTATAAAAGTAGAAGTTTTGGCAGTTTGCTGATGTGGAGCATTTAGGTGTGTGTTGCCAATGAGGTTAGACATCAGCAATGACCTTAAATAAACAATTGTTACAGCTCATCAATCTGGTAATGATTATAAGGCTGTGTGCAATGGTCAGGGAAGCTGCAAAAAACCCAAGAGCTACATCTCTACAGACCTCAGCATGTTAAATGTTAAAGTTCATCACAGTATAATTAGAGAAAGATTGAACAATTATGGCTTGTTCGGAAGGCAACACAGCTTATGTTTGCAAAGTTGCATCTGAACAAACTGCAAGACTTCTGGAACAATGTATTTTGGACAGATGAGACCAGAGTGGAGATGTCTGGCCATAATGCATACAGCATGTTTGCTGAATTCCAAATGTCAGGCCATTTGTCGAACAGCTTGGTCAATATTCAGCCATGCAACAGGACAATGATCCCAAGCACACCAGCAAATCTCCAACAGAATGGCTGAAAAAGAAAAAAAAGAGTCAAAGCGTTGCAATGGCCCAGTCAAAGAGTCCAGACCTGATTGCAATGCTGAGGTGGGACCTTAAGAGAGCTGTGCATAAACAAATACCTCAATTAACTGATGCATTGTTGTAAAGAATTCCAGGGGCAGAATTCCTCTACAACAATGTGAGAGACAGATTATGTTACATATATAGACAATCATAACTTGAAGTTACTTCAAGTTATTGCTATACATACAGGTTGTACAAGCGATTAAAATGGGGTGAAGTTAGTCTTTCACACACTGATTCTGCTTTTGGGCTTAGTTTTTGTTAAAAAAAATAATGACAGTGTAATTGGTCATGTGCTGTTGCTCAGTCAGGTTGCATTTAAATCATTTATAGATGTTTTTTTTAATTTTTTTTTACAATGCCCTGATATATTAAAATAGAGCACACTTTCCTTTTCATGTCACTCTATCTGTATGCTTTTAAATTCAATATTTATAAAAAATTTAATTTGATTATCAAAATGCCAAATATTCCCGTTTTCCAAATCTGAGTGTACGCTGACCACTTCTGTGTTTCTAGAATTTTATGGGTTAAATGTGTAATGCATTAATCCGAACAAAGTAATCTATAGAAAATAACCATAAATAGATCACACATTGGACAATATCACACTCACAAACAGACACACACACACACACACACACACACACACACACACACACACACACACAAACCAGTGAGCTCACTCAACCCCCTGCCATGTTCTGATTTAAGAGTAAATGCAGCACCATGTTCCCCATAGCGATAGTGATGGGTAGCACTGTGCCTGCTGCTGCGCACTCCTCGTCTCTCAACTCCAAATGCAGGGTTTAACTGGGGTGGACTTGGGGGCAGTGATAGAGGGGAGTAGGGGAATCATAGGCTCTTCCATCATCTGGTTTACCTCTCAACATCTCTCTGCCAGCTTCTCACTCTGAATAATGATGCTCCTCTCCCTCCCTCTGATTACACTCCCCCACACAGTAACCAGCTGACAGACCACACGTCTCCCCTCTCCTCCACCACCCTGCCACTTATTCCATGCTGTTTCTGCCCCTTGTCTCTGCGGCCCGTTATTTTCCATTTCCATTTGTCCATACTCAATCTTATTGGAATACTTAACTTATAATAGGCCCATCGTCAGAGTAATAGAAGGGGTACGAGAGTTCAGAATAATTTTCTCTGTCATGTATTAAAAATTTATTGTACACACCTCACCGACACAACTGGATGCTGCACCTTGTCTCTCTTTTCCACAGCACTGTAGCCAACCCAATCCTAACCCTCACACCCTCCTCCTTTAACCCTCGTCCCCTGCAGCAGTCAGGTTTTTACAAGGGATGGCTTTTTTGAACCTTTGTCTGGGCTCATTCTTAATTTATCAGCTGCTATTTGTATGAGGTAGAGGTGGGAGTTTGATTCTATTCCTGGTGTACAGCAGTGTCCAGCAGGTTTGTCAGTGACAGCTCTATTCTGTATTACCAAGTGTTTCCAAGTCTTCTGAAGGAATCCACAAGGGCTAGAATGTCTTTCTTTCCCACTGCAACCATAAGAAACTCACATACCTATTCTTTGATGGTGTTGATGGTGGTGACAACTAAGGGTTAGTAGCTCCCAGTTGTCGCTACTTATACACAATGTGTGTGAAAGTAGATGTGTTTGCACTTCTCCATCCTCAAGCTTTGCTAGTGACTCAAACCCTACTATTGGGTTTATAAAGCATGCATTTTAGTGGATGTATTGTTGATTGTTATTTCCTTATTGGATATTTCTACATTGGCAGTTATTCTGTTTTATGTCAGATTTAGTGAAAGATGTTAAAGGATCGTCTGTGTGGTGACGTTGCAAAACATTTGGCATGAAAGATATCACAGCATCAGATAATAATGGATAAAACTGCTAAGCTTATTTTGTCTTCTATTGTCCAGAGTTCACTTCATCTTAACCTTGTTGATTGATTGGTCTTAGGGCAACGGGAATTCCAGTAATATCATTTTAACCAATTGTCAACAGTGTAATAATTACATTCTTTTCTACAAGCCCACTACATCAGAGGGTCATTTAAAAGCTGTCTCTCATAGCTTTATTAAATAATCAATATTGTGAGTGTTTTATGGTTTTCGAGAGGTGACTCCACGTGATCATAAATATAGTATGCCAAGAGGATACTAAAAGCACATAGCTCCAGTCAAATAGCAGTAAACTCCTAATAACAAATCACTAACTCATCATTTGCTAACTGAGCTGATCACTCATGTGAGAATTATCAATATGATTTTACTTCTTACCTCATTTATGCTATTACTTTCAAATATTAGTCAAGGGCATTTTTTTTTCTTACTGTTTCTTATACAAGCATCTCAAACTATGAAGAGAAATAGCAATTGGGTTGATATTTTTGTGGCTTCTGTGATCATTTTCTCGTCCCACA
Organism: Pterophyllum scalare; assembly: GCA_024447675.2. Lineage (NCBI taxonomy): Eukaryota > Metazoa > Chordata > Actinopteri > Cichliformes > Cichlidae > Pterophyllum > Pterophyllum scalare. The sequence goes on from JAMQGT020012157.1 coordinate 47,046, forward strand.
CAGCCTTAAATGTAAACAAAGGTGCTGTTTTCATCTTTTGTTCAGTGATTGTATGAAAGCCATTTAAACTTTGAGCTTCCGATGAGTGTCTGTTCATTCATGCCTCAGTGTGTATGTGTTTCTGTCCATGTCTTTGCACTTTTGTGTACGCGGAAGCTGACCCTTTCAAGTTTATTGATAGTGTTTGTTGCACCCAGTAATTATAGAATGAATATACGCTCATTGTGTTAGGAGCTGCATTAACACACAGTGAAGGAAAAAAGACAGATTAAGTTTGGAAAATACAAAACACCAAATGAGCACACAAATAATGCTGCTACAGTTCTTTGTTCTGTTATTCAATAGTGCCATTTAAGTGTGAAAAACCAATTCAGTATGATTGGGGACTTGGTTTTTCAGTGTTATTTAATTTATTATGGACTTTGGAAAAACATTCTAGTTTATATCACTATTGGAGTAACCTCTAAGAATGGTTGAACCCACTTGTACTGAACAGTGTCCACAGGAATGTATGTTTAAAAATGATGAATTGTTTTTGTTCTGTGCTTATTTAAAGGCCTTATTTTAATGAAATACATTGCAGTTAAGGCCCCGTAAAGGGAGGGGAGTAATGGTGAGACTGTAGTGTTTGGGACATTAATCACGCACAATCCTCCATCATCTCTGACCCTACCTTTTAACTGCATCCACACCTCCTGTTCAGCTTGTGCATCCTTATCTTTTTCATCACCTTCCTTCTGAAGTTCTTCTTTCACATATCCATAGGAAGCATTGTTGGTGATATTTCCCAATCCTGATCAATCACAATTCTAGAGTTTTTTTCTTTTGTTTACCCAAATTACTTCAGTTCTTATCTAGATTTATTTTCTACCCCTCTTTTCCACATAACGTAACTGTTCAGCATGTGTTCTTTCAAGATGCAATGTCTACATTTTGACTAAATCCTCTCTGCTGTCCTATACTAGCAGTTACTTGACAAATTATCGGCCTACTCGAGTATTTATATTGTGAATCAGTATGACTCTCACATTCATTTCAGATCTTCAGCAACATCACATGCTGCCAAAATCATGCACTAACTACCTTATGGAAGTATGGCTCCCTTGTCTCCAGTAAAGTTTTAAAACTTGGAGACACTATCTTGAGAAGCACTGAGGCTTATACTGGCTATTGAGAAGGCTCACCACCAAAACATGCACACAAAAAGAGACACTTTGGTACCTGTGCTTTTAGGCAGCACACGTTAAAAGAACTGCAAAAAAGATATAAGGTATGCATTCAAAAATGAAAGATGTTTTAAAGTAAGATTTGGAGGGAAGCAGGCAGGAGTCAAACTCTAGGAAACCTGTTTTTGGGCAGTATCACCACCTATAATCTGCAGGACGTGGAATTAAATGTCATCAACTGAAACACACATCATTGACAACTGTTTTAATCTCTTGTAAGTGATGTATGCTGCAGCGATTGATTTTCACTCAAGGAAAAACATTCTTGAATGTGCTTTTATTGTAGCTCAGCTCAGTGAATGGTGTAGCCATGTTCAGTACCATGAACAGAAAACAAGTGCATCATTCAGTTCCAGTTATAGTGTAAGAGAACGAAAGGAAGTGATTTACAGCATCAATACAATGCAAAGTTGCATCTCAGAGGAGAGATATGCAGACATGGCCTGAGGGTGGTTGACCCCAGGATTGGGTCATTAGAGCCAAACCAGTCAGAGAAAATTTAATGGAACTAATAATGACGGATCCTACTGACCTCGAGCCCTCAGCCTTGCAAGCAAGAGCAAGAGAGATGACTTAGCTTTGACTCAAATGGTCAGCCATGGAGAATCTTTCGATGTACGAGCCAGCTTCCTAATGAGCAGCCTAATGAAGCACTGACAGGACTTTGGTTTTTCACTGTGCTGTTCAGTCAGTGATCATTTGTGACAGAGAGAAAAGATCTAATGACTCAGGGAGAGACTTGGCAAAAAAAATTCTGTGATTTATTGAACAATAAACTTCTTTATCCTGACACTGTTATTCATATTAACAGCTCTCATGATGTGAAATCGGAGTCAATCTTTGAATATGATATATGCCTATCATACGCGCACATTGTGCTATTGTCAGATGCAATGGAGTCATTTCCATCCCCGCTGACACTTGCTGTGCTCTGTTGTCACTGATCTAATTATCTGTTTTCAAAGCTTAGCATTTTATGATTCTTTTCCCAGCTTATTGTTTTTTTGGTCCCTTCCCCCTCATGGTAGGTTGAGTGACTATACCATTAAGTTTGTCTTTACTGGTTTAGATGCCACTAAGCATCTGTTGGGTATCTGATGCACAGCATGGGGTTTCGCAGCCACAAATCAAGTTCCAGCAGGACTTAAAATAAATGGGGCTCAATCTAACCCATAGAGAACACATTTAATATTTGCAGTGTTTGTTTGTTTGTCTGATGTTAAACAGCAGTGATAATTAGTACCAGTCGTTGCTTTGATGGTTTCATTTAGGGTTTTTTTGTTGTTTTGTTTTGGTTTTTTTACATTTCAAATCACAGCCTAATAGCAAAATGCAGTATTTTCTCCACAGTGATTGAAGCCAGCTCAGTTGAGTCCACATATTAGAAGAGACTGAAAAAACTCATCTTCTGCCTCAAATTTGTTCCTCAAATGTTCTAGGAGGGAAACTTTTTCTTTGCTGTAATTGTTCACATCTTGCTCCAACTGTGTAGTAGATGGAGAGAAGCATTTGAGGTTTTCGACCACTGACACTCTTAACACAGTGTGGAAGTTATCATAGCCTGTTTGCTGTGGTTGATCAAAACACTGCCTTTGTCTTCTTTTGTCTTTCCAATCTATGGTAGATGCCTGTAGATTTTAGACAAACACTCAGTGCTCTTAGCCTCTCTTTTGTCATAGTATGGTGACCAGATGTCCCTGTTTTCCATGGCCTCTTTTTAACCACAAATAGAATTTTTTGCACAGCAAGAAAGACCTGACAGCAGAGCCTACCTGCTGATGTCTTTATCACACTTTTTATTTTCTGACCAACGGAGGGGTCTGGCTTCTCACTGTAGCTGCTTCATATCACTCTTTTTTGACTTGCCCAATTAGAAAAGTTTAGTTTAAAAAAAAAAAAAAAAGCCCACACTCCACAACAGCCATCTTTTCAAGGTAACTAAAGTAGAGAGGAAGGCATGATAGGAAAAAGAGTGAAGGAGATGGAGAATGAAAGGTAAATATATGCTAGTGGTTTAAAAGGAAATGTTCAGCCTGCACAAGAACCTCAGATTAAATGTGAAATTTAACAATGCTAGTGAGAAATACAGTTTTACTACTGCTGTGACATTTTGATGAAGTAAGTTGTTGTGAATCTTGATTCAGAGTTGCAATATAAAAAACAAAACAAAACAAAAAAAAACAGGACAGACATGTGACATTTTTCCTTCAGAGTTATCAGAAGGAAAAAAAAGAGCGATGGCTTTTGTCTCCACTGAGTGAATTCCAGTAGGTTATATTATTTTAAAGGTAAAAACTGCCTTTCCTTCAAGGCACACTTCCGCCACTCACAAGTATAGAGTACCAGTCAAAAGTCTGGACACATTTAAGTCTGGACATATTTAAGTGTGTCCCAACTTTTGACTGGTACTGGTATATATATGACAAAAATGTGTCATTATCTTAGTGTTAGCACCTGCCCATGGTTGCCTCTCATTTATTTCAGAGCTAGCCTACTGACCCCAGAGGGGGAGACAGTTTATGTGGGTGAGAGCACAACTGGAAGTGAGGTCTCTTTATTTGTGATTCTGTTCTTTCCCACTTCTTCCCCTTTTCTCTCCCCACTAGCTCTCATCTAGTGCTCCCACATGGTGTACCAAAATGAACATTTCCATTATTAGGTCTCATGCTACCACTTAAAGAAGAAGAGAGGGATAAAGGACTGAGATGTTTCCTGACAGAAGGATCACCTAGTAGCTGACTCAAGCCAACTCGTAATATTTAATGTGATGTATTAGGTGTTTATTATTTTGCACTCAGTCACTGTAATCATTTACTTCCAAACTCAAGGTTATGGCCATACAGCGTTACTCAAATTACTTTATAGACTGAAACATCAAAAGAAAACATTAGGCATTCATTCACACCACTGGAAGTGTTTGCTAAAAGTGAGTGGACATACTCAGTGAGGAGAGTCTAGTGGAGTGATTGTTGCCAGTGGAGTAAGCGTGGGCAGGAATGAGAAAGGACAGGGCACAGCGGTGGCAGCCCTTTAAATCCAGCTGTGAAGTCTGAATCATTTGCTTTTTAATGGCAATCATAACTCATTGTGCAGTTGTAATGTGTTCCACATTAACAGTGTGGGAGCTGGCTGTGGTTCATCTGTGCCTAATGCTCTATAGCTACAGGCAAAGAGCTCTCATCAAACACTGTTCAACCATCATTTCCCCCTCTTAAAGTCTTTTGTTTACTTTGTGCACTCCTCACACCCACACTGCAACAAAACTTCGAAAGGCCTGAGACACCTCTCACGGTCTATGGTTTCCGCAGCAGGTCTCTTGAGATCATGGTTACCTATATATAGCCATTAGGGGTTATATTTGCTCATTATTTTGTGAAAGCAGTGCAGTGAAGTCTCACTTGTCAGGAAGGAGAGCACCTTCTAATGCTAATGAGGTGATCCTGTGGCCATCTCTATAGGCTGTATCCCTCGAAGGTGTCAGTCCAGGTATAAACCTTTATGCTTTTACTCTGGAGCCATCCAAAGTCTAGGAATAGAAGCAGCACAGGTGAGACTCTGCATCCAGAAAAGACCGAGAATTATATTTATGTCAAAGGTATGATAGATAATGATTAAAGCAAATAGAGATACTAGTACACACAGATTGAGCCTTGACCTTGACACTGTGCTTACAGAATCACATGGGTAAAGCAATAGCTGACAAGACCTTTAGGTATTGTCCTTTCCCCTACTCACTCCCCCCAAATTTCCTGTGCACTGTCAAATAATTGGCAAAAATGTACCCCCCCCCATGCCCAGTATAGTAGGTATGCTTTTGTTTATCTACACACATTGCGTTGGACACGTTTCACTGTTTTCAATTTTATATAGATTGAAAGTAATTGTGAAGACCATAGGTGGCATGCAATAAAACAAAGATACATGAACAGGTAAATGAAAATACACATCTTAACTCTGACCATGTTTCACCCACACTAACACCATTACCCATTTCACCCCCCCACACACACCCCACACCCCCCCAGGGGTTAAAGAACCACCCCTTCACTCTCTCCATGCTTGTTTGCCCGAAGCGTGCAAGGATTAGCTAAAGCGATTATCACAAGCTTTTGCAGTTTTGTGAAGATGAATCATGGTAATGCTGCACAGCGAAGCGCCTCATGCATTTCTAAACCCCTCTACTTGGTTTGTGATTTCCAAACTCATGAGGAGCCAGTTGGCTTTGCCTTACCAAGCCAGGTGCAGGTGAGTCAACTGCAGCCAAATTGGCAACTTACTACAAATACATAAATGGGTGCACACATGTTTGATCACACACATCTCTCTTACTCGCTCCCATACGCCAAACCCATATAGACATATACTGTGCTAACTGCATGCATATAATACTCTTACAGACAGGACGTAAACTGTATTGCAGGACACTTTGATAGACTTAGATATTTTCTATTCATTTACATTCTAGACTTTCAGCACAAGATTAACTTAAAGTTACCCAGTTAAATGGAGCTGTCACACACCCTATGGGGACAGCCTGCCTTTGGCAAGTTTTGACTTTGCTACAATGCCTTGCATCACTAAAGCATGTTTGCCTAGAGCCATTCTGATTTCTGGGTGCTATAGGGTTTTTTTTTTTGTTGTTTTTGTATGTAAAGTGTGGCGTGCTCAAATGTCCAGATTAAATACCACAATTCTTATTTTGGGTTAGTTTACAGTCTGCCAAGGTGAAGCATTTACTTTGGGGCCATTTGCTCTATGCAGCTATTTTTTTCTTTTACCTCTGCCCACTGCTCATACTTTGAGGTACACAGTAGCACCTCCACTGCAGATGGTGTGGTGTAATTGTGGATGCCTTTTGCTGTTCTGCAGCCTCCTCCCCGCCACACCATCTTCCAGGCTGAACAGATGATTACAGCCTCTGGTTTCTTTCACTGGTCCAAAAGGCTCTGGAGGATGTTCTCATTAACAGGACTTGTCAGAGCAACCTGCTAGCGCTGCTAATTTTTATCCCTGTGCACATAAAACATACTGTGAGCAGTTCAGACACAAACATACACACTGATGTCACGCTGAGATATGTGCTTTTAAACACCTTTTAACACTTCTCTCGCATGCAGTCACAAGTACACTGCCCTCCTTTTGATAGATACATGCCACATGCAGGACGTGGCTGCTCCAAAAGAGCTCCAGGGATTTAACCTACTGGATTGCTGCATTAGAGATAGCTGTAATGAAGCTTAATGGCTATCTCTTACACTGACAAATTATATATGTGCATCTGTTTGTGTATACTGGAGCATTGGGGTTTTTTTTTTAGGTAGGGGAGCGGGTGGGCTGCTACACTGCATTCTGTGTTTGTACCTCAGGGAGCCCTTCACTACCAGTCTGCTTCAGCCCCTAGCTTCTGTGTGTGTGTGTGTGTGTGTGTGCGCGTGTGTGTGTGTGTGTGTGTGTGTGTGTGTGTGTTTGTGTGTGTGTGTGTGTGTTTGGAGACTGTATAACTGTTACCTGACAGACTCAGCATATCACTGTGAACCTTATCAACAGTTGCAGTAAAGCATTGCTGTATTTCACACTTTCACCCACAGGAGAGATATTTAGACTGTTCAAATATATCACTCACACACACACACAGACACAAAAAGACACTTAAACTGCCTGATTTGGTCATTCTACGGGCTTTGCCCCGTTATTGTTCAGCGGCCCAAAAATATATTTAGTCTATTTTAAGACCTCAGTCTGGGGAACACTCATTGAACACACACAAATATTTCAGAACAGCTAAATAATGAAAAAACATCATGTTATTACTGATGATATCTCTCTTCTTGGCTTGCTCTGTGACACTGTTTATACATGCATATGCAATTCTTATGCACTTACACGTTACAAAAAACATCTTTGAAAAATGAAGATTCTTAAAAAAAAAAAAAAGCAATTATTCCCAGATTAAATTTGGTTCAGCACAGTTGCAGGCTCTATTACATTTAGAGGCAACTTTTTTTAATAAACAAAACATTTCATTTATGAAGTTGATTTTGATGGTGTGCATACAAAGCATCCAGTACAGAAAGTGAGAATTGAGTCCGAAGTCTTGCTTGAAGTTAGATTTAGGTAACAACAGTGTTTAGATAATGTTGGGGAAAGACTGAGGCTTTGTTTACCTTCGAATAGAAACATTTTATCAAGTCTGCAATTTACTGAATATGTTAATTAACAATGTTTTCTTTAAAACATTGCTAATTTGCTGTAGCAATGTAGCCATACAGAAAAGGCAATTCAGACATGGCTGCATCTACACATACTGTCATGTGTCAAGTCACAGTACCTTTCCAAAGACCAGGATCTCATGCCAGTCTTTTAAGGGTAACAGGTTTTACATTCAGAGCTTATCGCTCTTCTGCTGCAGTCACAATGGCAGAAGGTCGTGTCATTCTGTCACGTCGGGAGGAGCTGCGGTGCGGCGAGGAAGGAGGCAGGACACCAAATACAGAACTCCGGGAACACAGGTTTATTAAACTGAAGGGGGAACAAAAACACACATGAACTCCCCCCGGGAAAAGCACGGGTTGGGAGGAGACCAGGGAAACCAGGAAACACGTGGGAAAGACACAGGGACCACAGCGAGGAACAACCACTACGAAATGACATGACAAGGAACGAAAGAAAACTGAGGGCTTAAGAATACATGAGGGCAATCGGGGCAAGAGAAAACAGCTGGGGAACACAGGTGAAGCAAATCAGGAAAATCACAGGGGGAAGCAAAGCCAGACACGAGACATGGGGAACACAGGACTATCAAAATAAAACAGGAAAAGACGGGACCAGGAACATCAGAACATGACACACCAGGGACCAAAGAAAACAAAGAACCAAAACAGGGAAAAACAACAGAAAACACTGGGCCACAGGCCCAGGACCATGACAATAAGACTGCAATAAGAGGGAGTCAGTCTGCTATCAGTTTGCAATTGAAACGGAACAATTTGGAAATTACTTGAACAATGCTGAAAGATAAGCAACAATACACTTTACACACACACACTTGATTAAGGAAAGAATTAATATAATAATAGGTAACAGGTGCATCAGTGGCGATCACCCTCTATTAAAGGGTTGAATACTAACTGTAATGTGTGAAAACGTCTACATGTCATTTACTCCATAATGTTGCAGCTCTGCGATCACTCTTGACAACTAATGTTGTATTTCTGCAGCAGCGTTTGTATTTTCTTTTACTTGTTTTTGAAGTCATGTCTTTTAACTTTTAGCTCAGTTTCCATCTCAGTGAAACTTCAGAACCACTAATTGTGGGTCGACCATGACAGTCCACCATCAGCCCCCGGATTTCAGGGATCACAGCCCAATCGCTATTTTTCAAGTTGAAAAAGTTATATAGCCTCCTACTTCTAAAAAAAATATGTTCCTTTATCCTCCATACAGATTGTATAATTGCCATGTATGTTTTCCACGGTTTAAAGGCTAGAGGGAGTTCTCTGGTTAATGTTCTGACCTCTAAAATTGGAAAACAGAATATTTTCTTAACGTGTTGATGGGGAGATGATGATTAGATTTGATAATACAGCTTATATTTCCTCCAGCATTTGGGAAAAGCAATTTTGTGCTGTTTGTTTCCTTGGGGAAGCTTGAGAAAACAATATGAAAATGATTCCTTTTCTTTACAAGTATATTTGATGCTTGCAGGCAAACACCAAAATAAAAGCAAAGTTGAAGCTTCTTTTTTCATGTAGTAAGCTACCCATTTTATTGTAGTGTAATGTACATTTGTCCTCCTGTTTTCCAGTGTGACAGAAAATATGAAGAGATGTAGGCGTGTTGTGAATTGGGACTGGGTACATATAAGATAGATATAAGGAATGTAGCAGATTGAGATTGCTTGAATCTGGGTGGTTACTGAGGGAGGATGATGCAGAAAAGGGAAGTGGAAAAAGGTGAGCAAAATTAGAATGCAAAGCAAAATCCTTTCGGAGCCCAAGTTGATGCAAACTGTTGACAGTAGCTGTCACCCTCAAAGACACACTTGCCACACACCCTCTGTCAAATGCTCAAATCAGTCAACTGCACGCCTCTGTTAAGTCCTGTGGACAGACTATATCAGATCGCTTGATGCAGTACTTTAGGTCTTGAAGTAGTACACTGTGATACAAAATCTGGGCTAAGTCTCCAGGGAAGATAACCTGTACTGTACACATCAAATCCATCACTGAATTTTGTAGGCTATCGATCCACGAAAGGCATTGTACCACAACCACAGAAAGACAGGGTAAAAGGCCAAGTGACTGCTGTGAGGGAATGACGAGTGCACGGACATGAGCTGTGGTCTGCTGTGTAGCAAAAAGCGACTGTGTTAACTCTGTCTGTGTATCTTTGCTCCACTACAACTTTATTTTGCTTTTCTGCACACCATACAGTATCCAGCAGTGCAAAGAAAGTTGAGGAAATTGTGTGCTTACTTTCATTCTGCTGTTACTTCCTCTTGTTTTCTACAAAAGGGTCTTTTTCTTCATGAAAGAGTTTTTTTTTCTGCCTGATCCCTGCTTTTCTTTCAATACCTTTTCCTTTAATCACCCATAAGTCTAGCCCTAATTGCCAAAAATACTTGATTTTTTTTCTCTGCCTTTTCTGATATCTCACCACAAGCACACAATGCACATCTAAGCAGGGGGGAATTAGGTCCTTAATAAAATGAAGCAAATGTGAAGTTCGGTTTTCATTATAGGGAAAAGTAGACTTGAGATGTATCTTGATAACTACCAGACATCCTGTGGATTTGGAGTTATTGCTTTTTTTCTCCTTTGTTCTGTGGGAGCCATTTTATATATTGTGTGTTCACATATATTTTGGCTCGTCATTTTTATTACCCCCTCAGCCTGAAAAGCTGATGGAATATTTGTCGTGACCTTGTAGTCATCCGTCATCCGTTGTCATGCGCGGTGTGCTCCACCTGATGCGTACTGTGTCGCCCGGAAAATACACAAAACCAATTCACTGGATTTTGGAATTTGGCAGAAACATTCATTGGGCGTCAGGGAGGAAAAGTTAGGCTTGGTGTTCCAAAAGGGTAACAATAGCGAATTTTCACACATTTTGCTTAATTGCAGAAAAATTGTTTAGTAACTATTTTATTCTAAGTTCCCATGATTATTGGTAATAATGATACCTTGAATATGAATGTAGTTTGATTTGACATTAATCACTCTGATCATTTTAACAACTGTGCTGCTTGCTGTTCACATATAGATAGATACAGGGGTTGGACAATGAAACTGAAACACCTGTCATTTTAGTGTGGGAGGTTTCATAGCTAAATTGGACCAGCCTGGTGGCCAATCTTCATTAATTGAACATTGCACCAGTAAGAGCAGAGTGTGAAGGTTCAATTAGCAGGGTAAGAGCACAGTTTTGCTCAAAATATTGCAATGCACACAACATTATGGGTGACATACCAGAGTTCAAAAGAGGACAAATTGTTGGTGCACGTCTTGCTGGCGCATCTGTGACCAAGACAGCAAGTCTTTGTGATGTATCAAGAGCCATGGTATCCAGGGTAATGTCAGCATACCACCAAGAAGGACAAACCACATCCAACAGGATTAACTGTGGATGCAAGAGGAAGCTGTCTGAAAGGGATGTTCGGGTGCTAACCCGGATTGTATCCAAAAAACATAAAACCATGGCTGCCCAACTCACGGCAGAATTAAATGTGCACCTCAACTCTCCTGTTTCCACCAAAACTGTCCGTTGGGAGCTCCACAGGGTCAATATACACGGCCGGGCTGCTATAGCCAAACCTTTGGTCACTCGTGCCAATGCCAAACGTCGGTTTCAATGGTGCAAGGAGCACAAATCTTGGGCTGTGGACAATGTGAAACATGTATTGTTCTCTGATGAGTCCACCTTTACTGTTTTCCCCACATCCAGGAGAGTTACGGTGTGGAGAAGCCCCAAAGAAGCATACCACCCAGACTGTTGCATGCCCAGAGTGAAGCATGGGGGTGGGTCAGTGATGGTTTGGGCTGCCATATCATGGCCCAGTACTTGTGCTAGATGGGCGCGTCACTGCCAAGGACTACCGAACCATTCTGGAGGACCATGTGCATCCAGTGGTTCAAACATTGTATCCTGAAGGCGGTGCCGTGTATCAGGATGACAATGCACCAATACACACAGCAAGACTGGTGAAAGATTGGTTTGATGAACATGAAAGTGAAGTTCAACATCTCCCATGGCCTGCACAGTCACCAGATCTAAATATTATTGAGCCACTTTGGGGTGTTTTGGAGGAGCGAGTCAGGAAACGTTTTCCTCCACCAGCATCACGTCGTGACCTGGCCACTATCCTGCAAGAAGAATGGCTTAAAATCCCTCTGACCACTGTGCAGGACTTGTATATGTCATTCCCAAGACGAATTGACGCTGTATTGGCCGCAAAAGGAGGCCCTACACCATACTAATAAATTATTGTGATCTAAAACCAGGTGTTTCAGTTTTATTGTCCAACCCCTGTATATATATATATATATATATACACACACACACACACACACACATATATATATATATATATATATATATATATATACATACACATAGATAGATAGATAGAAAATTTTCTATCTGTTACCAATTACAAAGGAGATTTAATGTGTTTAAATAGGCCTTTGGCAAATAACAGGCAATGAAGTATAATCACTGGTCCTGTATACTGTATATGATGCAGGTAAGAATCCAATGATTTTAAGAGAGCGGGGAGCAAAAGTAGTTTTAAAAAGGTGTTTCACTTGTAAACAACAACCAGGCCTTTTGAAATGGAGAAAATGGGTCTAAGAATTTGCTGGATGTATATGTAATCACTCATCTGTTTGGTCACTGTAGTAACTCAGCTTTCAATATTTTCCATGGCATATAACATATGAAAGCATATAACAAATGTTATCCTATCCATGTTATCACGTTAGTTAATGCGAATAACAGAAAGTGACAGTATTCTCAGTTGTTTATATTTTTTATGATTTTAGCATTTCTTATTCCTAATTCTGACTTAGCCATTTGCTTTCGAATTGAAATGGAGAATAAAGTCACTAAGGCTCAAATGCACCCCATTAAGATCTACTGAGAACTGGTTGTGTGTTCTAGAACTTGTACTTGCATGGGATTTGTGCCATCTAAAGATTCTACTGCCAGGAGGCTGTGGGGTAGCACTGGTGGCTGCAAGTTTGTTTTTTCTAGGTAATACAAGCAACAACACACTGTGATTGTTTGGAGTTCTCATAACAGGTCAAGCAACTGTTTAGTTAGTTTCCCTTGCTGGGAGAGATGCCTGCGAATTGCTAAAGGCTAATCAAGCACTTCTGAGCCTGTGTGCAAGAATACTAATCAGTCATTAGAGAGATGTTGATTAGTCAAAAACAATGTCTTTGTGGTTGCTATCTCTTTGAATATGTGTATGTAAATGTGTCCTTGTGCATTACTGATTTATTAGTCTAAGCAAATATGCACTTTAGCATAATATACTGGCAACGTGCAAATCAGGAGGACCCTCAAGATATATGTAGAATCTCTGCACAATTATAAATAATAGCCTCCTTTGTTAAAGCCTGCATCACAGAGGCAGTTTTACTAAAAGTTCTCTCCTCCATAATTTAGCAAAAATTAATCAAGCCCTTAAAACATAAACCTCACCACAGCCCCGAACTGCATGAAGTTGATAGCTCATATATGTACTGTGACTCAAAAAGTGCAACTTTGATAGACAAAATTGAACTACAACAAATATATTCTCACTTTTTCAGTCTGTGATCAGTCAGTGGTGTGCAAACCAAGTCACCAGCAGCTCAGATCAGCCTGTTAACACTACTTGAATGCCTTCCATGACTAACCAGCCACAGTGGCAGCAGCACACCCTTGATTAGCCATTCAGCAGTTCCTCAGCTCTGAAAAAGGGCTTGTTTAGTTGGTCAAGAAAGACAGTTCATTAATTCTTTGTTTTTATATATTTATTGCAGTAATTCATTGTGAATGTTGGCATCATGTAAGCAAAATATATATAGAAGTTCTAATGAAGAATTTTAGGTGACTTAATTAAGAAAATTACTATACTGTAATGGAAGATATTTTTCATAACCTGTACTGAAAAACAAGTGAGCTACTGTAAATAATATGTATAAATAGCACCAAGCTGTCTGTGCACAGCATATTTTAATTGGTGTGTAACCTTTGCTGACAGAAAAGCTTTCCTTTACTCACTGTGTGACAAATGTACACCACAGTGTGCATCCATATTCACATATGTCATATGACATTCATATAACATTTTTCTCTATAAAAAAAAAGTCAGGATGCTGTATAAAGTTTAAAGAAATTTGTAATGTAAATTCTGTGTTTAATAAAAAAAATAATACAATAGTACAATAATAAAATATTGAAAATGAATTGAGAACTTTTGGGGGGGTTTTAGGTTCTTCATATGCTTTCAGTTTGATGTATTTACTACTGTATTGCATCACTCTGCAAGCATTTGGGAATGAAGGAGACCGGTGAAAGTTACATTTTTTCCCGCACTTGCTTCATAAAGAATTTCTACTGCTCAAGAGTTAAGGGCCTTTATTTCAGATGTTTTCAACAAGTAATGGTGACAGAAATGTAATACGTGCATGATGTGGTTTTATATTAGCTTGCGTATATATGAGAAAGCCCTGAACTGAATATGTTGCTCAAAAGCATCTTTACTCTATATCATTCAGTGCTTCCCTCATAGATGTGCCCATTACACACGCACTAATGCACTAATGCTTCCCCCATACCAGGGGTGTCAAACTCAATCATTAGGAAGGGCCAAAATTGAAGACACAGTCTGGGTTGCATGCCGAACAGGATTAAAAAATAATAATTTTAATCAGCAATAAGAATTTGAATGGCCAGAATACAGTAACTTTTTCCGCAACACGTTAAAGAATTTCAAATTCTAATTCACCTTACCACAGGAAAGATTTTCCCTTTAGTTCAGTCTATCATAAATGGACTCAGGCACAGAGAAGATCATTTCTAGATCTTATTCATTTATGGGTATTTCTGTTTGCCTGGCAGACTTGTTGCATTTTTGCAGCAGTAACAAACTATATTAATGAGACAATGCAGTGATTTAATCTACAGAATTATTTTAATGATATTATCTAGTGTAGATTATGAAATCTCCATTTTATTTTCCAATTTATTTATATTTTACATAGGACGCCTTTTACACACACACACACACACACACGCACACACATATATATATATATATATATATATATATATATATATATATATATATATATATATATATATATATATATATATATATATATATATATATATATATATATATATATATATATATATATATATATACTATTCTGTCCTCCTTTGCATCTAAGTCTCTCTCATTCTTTCAGTTAAAATTTAACAGCAACAAACAGAAGAGGTGTTTTGGGGTAAAGCTCTCTCTTTCTGCAGTCTGATATCTCATGCTGATATTTTGGATTTTCACTCAAGGAAAGCGTAGCAGTGAAGTAAAGTGTATCAGTGTTCAGCCAAACAAAACACAGAGTAAAGCTGCTTAATTTTACATAAGACACCACAGGCCATCCATATCAGGACACCCTAGACAGGACACTTTATGGTACACAGTTTGGTGCAGTAGAACTGTGCTGCTATATAAGTAAGGCATGGAAAGTTTAGACAAACAGCGGGGAAACAAAGTTGTTCCATGACTGAAATTTAAGACAAGAATGTATCTGAGTGCCCCAAATGGAAACTATATATTGAAAGAGCTAAAATGCACTCCCCCCCCATTTTCACACACAGTGAACATTAGCTTCTGTCTTCTGATTTCCACACAAAAGTATTTGTCCCTTGCAAATATCTACTACCTCCTAATGAAATACAGCCTCTTTCTTTGTAGGAGTTTGAGTTGAATACTCTAACCCAGTGTTTTTGAATTTGCTATGCCTTTGTAGTTGCCAAACATGACTGCAGTTCATTCTGTGAATTCCCCGAGTGCTTATGGACATAAAATACACAAAAAAGATAAAACAGTCAGATAACTGAACCAATGCAAGCAGGTTTGGAAAGGTTTACTAATACAACCAAGTTTGCTTTGATGAATATTTGATTCATAAGTAGCAGCCAGTTTGGGGTAATTAGACACTGGTTCTTTGTACTGTATATACATCATCCATTTCAACTCATTATAAAAAAAAAACATTAAATTTTTTTAATTTGATGTTTTCTGTCTGCAATATTTCTGAATGGTACTACGCAGTTTGAAATGAGTCTGTCTCCAGTGCATGTTCTCTCTCTGTTTTTGTCTGCTGGCACACTGTGAGCACTTTTTTGTATAATAGGGGCTGGTTACTGCCATCATCCTTTTGAAGGTTTCTGTGAAGGACAGAGAGATGAGCCACTGTCCATGATTGGCGTCAGTGAGTCAGTCTCCCTGATGGGCTTCTAACATAGCTTTAAACAGCCTTCCATCACAAGTTTGTTCTCCTTTTATAATCTATCAGTAGTGGACAGTGGACCTGGCTCTGTTTAGTCAGCTACTGAGGGCCAAGCCCACTGTACAGTGCCACTCTACTCTGATTAGACTGCATACTCCCCATGGTGACTGTGATCACCAGCCAGACTCATCCCTTACCATCCATCTCTTCATCCACACTCTTTTCTATCTCTCTGAGCTCCCTTTGCCACATGTTCACTCTTTCTTTCTCTCTTCTTTCATTTTATCCATTGATCCATCTGTCCCGATCTCTCGAGAGGCCAGCCCAATTAACCTGTTTAAACAGCCATCTGAGCATCCCATCCATTCCAATGCGGATGTATAAAAAGGGATCTAGTTCACTGAGCCAGGAGCACAGTGCCAGGCCTCCATCCACTGCCCTCCCCACCTCACCTCCTAGTCCTTACTCTGTCTCCTCATTTTCTTCATCCTCCTCCTTTTGTACATGTTTATGTGGTTTTGTTCTCTAGGACTGGGTGGTATACAGTACATTCACTATACCATGCATGCTTTTCCAGTTTTTTCTTTTCCATTTTTCTCTGTACAGTTAATTTTACTGTCTCTGTGATTGCCATCTCTACACATTTTTCATTCTTCCCTTCTCCCCTCTCCTCTCACCTTCTTATTGTCACTCCCCAGCTTTCTCCCTGTCCCCTGACTCCATCCCTTTCTCACTTCCCTTTCAACACTTGTCAGCTACTTCCTGTCAGGCTGTCCATAGAACACCACAAGAAGGTCACGTCTCTCTTTTGTGTTTCTCTCTTACTTGTCCTTGTCTTATTGGTGGGAGATGGAAACTTTAATTCATGGGAAGGGGGGGGGGTTCGAATGGGATTTGGATAGTGATAACAACCAAGCAAAGCACAAATCTCCATTTACTATCTTTCACCCTATCATAATGGATAAATCAATGATTATATTCCTTCCCTGTGTGGGAACACACTGGGCATGGTAGAAATTGCAACATTTCAGGGGTTGACTGTTCACATCGACTAGACAGTGGAGAAGTGCTGGGCTGGCTGTTTAAGACAGACACACTGGGGTGTCTGTCTTATTTGCCAGATCAATGCTCAAACGGGGCCTACTGCTTTAGATGGCTTGTTAATGTGTAGCACTGTGCCATTGGGCTTCATTGCTTTGTTGCTGGCTGATTTTTATAATCTCTTTTATAGCAGTATTGACCCAACTGAGTGAAAGAGGAACTATGCTATTGAGGTCTTTCTGTGTGTGTGTGTATGTGTGCGTGCATGCATTCATGCGTGCTCGCACATTCACGTGCACATGTTGATGGAGGAGTAAAATTGCCACCTTCTTTTCTTAACTGGTGCAAGAACAAGACCCTCTGGGTACTCTATCCACACTCTGTCACTCTATTTTCAAATCGGTATGGGTATAGTTAGTTTGGCTTGTCATTGCTAAGACATGACAACAGTGTGGGAAAAAAATGCTTCCACTTGTATAGGAATGGTTTTCTCCCACAGCACATGCACTACTGCAGTACTTGCCCAAATATATGTTGGTTTATTGATTTTCACTGTAGATGGATTTTTTTAGCAGGCACAAATTGTTTTAAGTGGATTTTCACGCTGATTTTATGTGTTGTTGCTGTTAAAAACATTAGGAAATACAGTACAACCAAATTAAGATCTGGACTTAAAAAGATGATAGCGAGACCTGCTATGATGTGTGATTTGGAAACAGTGGCACTAATAAAGAGGAGGTGGAGCTGGAGATGGCAGAGTTGAAGATGTTGAGATTTTTGTTGGGAGTGACCAGGATGTACAAGATTAGAAATTAGTATATCAGAGGAACAGCTCAGGTTGAATGGTTTGGAGACAATGTTAGAGGCAAAGTTGAGATGGTTTGGACATGTGCAGAGGAAGGTGGATATATTGAACAAAGGATGGTGAAGATGGAAATTTATTAATTTATTTTTGATAATGAATGCTCCCTAAGACCCAGAAGTGCATGCTTTCTTTAATATGGCTTGAGACACCCCTTGTTTATTACCTCTTTTCTTAGTGCAAAGTATAAGCCTATAGGCCTCTACCAGCCATAACTGCAATACAGCTGCAATGCTGGCTGTGTGCCTAGTTTACAGAGAGAGGAGACAATAATTGGAGGGCAGAGAGAGAAGGGGCAACAGACCACCTGCTACTTGTTTTTTTTTTTCTTCAGGTGTTTGAATGCTTCACAGATACAAGCACTTAGAAATATAATAAAGCATGCTTTGAATTTGATTTTTGACTTCTTCTCATTGTTAATGTATTCAGGCAGCCTTCCAAAATGCTGTTTGCACAGACACATGTTTGCCAACTGGTGTGTTTGTTATTGTTCCCCCTCCCCCCAGATGTAATCTTTGAAAATCTGCAAAAATAATGGTAGAGAAGAAATAAGATGGGGTTAGACAAAAAGGAAAGATAAACTTAAATCACAAGCAAGGCTTTTGGGGTTTGTTCAGCAACACAAAGAGAGCAATAGTCTGATGATAACCATGATCCAAGGCTTTGCTGCCTCTTGTATTGATGTAATCCATCTCCTATGGCCTGGCTTTTTCTGTCTATACCAGGACACTTGTGCAGCACCTGTTACACTTTGTGGACAGAATTGTTGAAGAGCTATTCCCTCTGACTGAGCTCTGAGACATCTGGCTTTAGAGAGGAGGCCATTGCCATGATCACAGGTGTTTTTAGGGCGAGTCAGTGTAAAAAAATGCTGTATTTAATCACAGTTTCTACCCTATAAGAGAACCCTTGTTTCAGCTGTTCTAGAGACATGGGTAGAGAGAATGACATGAGAAAACTGTGAGTAATGGCATTCAGCTTAAGGTTTCCTTGATATGTTATCTAGACTCTAATCCCTGAGTGGGAAGGCTACATGTACTGCGAGGGAGAAAGGAAGTGAGGATGGGAGACTTGTATGGGCTGTGCTGGCTAGTAACTCATTCTCCTATGAACTGCGCAAGTATTTCATTAGAGAGCAAACACAAGAGTGTCCTGGCAACTCTGAAAGCTCCATGGTGAGCAGGTTTACTGGGCTATCTTAATTTAACAGAACATGATGGACACAAACTTCTAAATGCTTTCTGTGTTATTATCCCACAGATTACATTTTGGTTTGTATTTGGTATTTCAACCTAATAGTTTTTGTATAGTGCTAGTTTCCTTTAATCTTTTTGCCTAATTGGTTAAACCAAATCATAGGTTTAATCAGTATTTAAAAAGATGTTGATTTTCTCAGGGAAAGAAGGAGGAAACAAGAAGTGTTAACTGGAATGCAAAAAATATTTTTATTTCTAACAGCTACAAAAATTACATAACACTCAGGTCAGGTTGTAAGTTTTCTCCACACACTACACTGCATTCTCTAATGGAAACAAATGTATTTGTGTAATAAAGCCTTAGAAAATGATTGGAGCAATGCAGACTGTGTGATTTGAAGGCTCTGTAAAATATACTATCAACCAATCCATATAGAATGAAAAACCATTCAAATCTGGATGCTGCAATTCCCCTCAAGTATACTGTACATTAGAGTAAGACCCATATAGAAGAAAGATCAAAGGAACAGCTTACCCTGCCTGGGCCCCACTTTGCAGCCAGGCCTGGGGAGGGTGCTCGAGGTTGAGCACTTGGTGGCTGGGACCCGGCCGTGGGCAGATTGAAGAGGAAACATGGACCCGCCCTCCTGTAGGCCCACCACCCACAGGAGGCATTGTAGGGGACAGGTGCAATGTGTGTCAGGCAGCAGCCAAGGGCGGAGGCCCTGGCAGAGCGATCCCCGGCTATCAAGGGTGGATACTGGGTCATGGGACGTCGTCTCTCAGTGAGGAAGGAGCCTAAGCTAGTGCTTGAGGTTGAGTCGGGCTCACCTCAACGCAGAGCCTGGGCTCTGGAGCCAGCCTCCTGGAGAAGGACTGGACTCTGTCCTAGACTGGAGTGGGTAACCTTGTATCCCCTTGGGTTGCTGCCTGAATGTTGAAGTGGGTGAGGGGGTTGTTTTCCAGTGTCGTCAGGGCGGGGAATGGGTCCTGACTGCTGTTTGCACTTGCACTGCAAATGACAGTTCAGAGTACCCAGGCTTCTTGGAGTCATTGGGTGGGATGCATGAGGGTGCTCCATCCAGTGACTCCATCATTCTACTGTGAGACTTCAGCGCTCACATGGGCAACAAGAGTGAGAGCTGGAGAGAACCTGAGTGGTGTTCTGTTATTGGACTTCTGTGCAAAACAGAGTTTGTCCGTAACGAAGACTATATTTGAGCACAAGGATGTCCATGAGTGCACGTGGCACCAGGACACTCTAAGTTGCAGGACCAGTCGATCTAAGTCCCTTCCCTTACCTATGGTCATAACCTTTGGGTAGTGACTGAAAGAATGAGATTTTGGATACAAGTAGTGGAAATCAGCTTACTCAGAAGGGTGGCTGGCCTCTCCCTTAGAAATAGGGTGAGAAGCGCAGTCATCGAAAGGGGCTCAGAGTAGAGCTGCTACTCCTCCACACCTAAAGGAGCCAGTGGACTTGGTTCAGACATCTGACTAGGATGCCCCCTGGGGACCTATTTGGTGAGGTGTTCTGGGCATGTCCTACTGGGAGGAGGCCCTGGAGCAGACCCAGGATATGCTGGAAAGATTATATTTCTCTGCTGGCCTTGGAATACCATGGTGTTCCTCTGGATAAAATGGAGAAGATGGCTGGGAAGAGGGAAGTCCCCGGGTCACTGCCCCCGCGACCTGGCCCCGGACAACTGGAAGAAGTTGGATGGATGGATAGATGGATGGATGGATGGATGGATCAGTGGATGGAATGATAGTGATGTGGTGTACTACACCATACTTTCTTTCCTATGTGCTTATCGGTTTATATGGAGAAAGATAAAAAGTACAGTGATTTGTCCTTCAGATTAAAAGCTAAAAGCATAGTCTGACAGTCAAAAAGATAGACTAGTGGAATCACTGCAGTCAATATTCTTCCCAATATCCTATTTTGTAATTCTAACTATAAACTAGCAGACATCTTGCTTGCTCTGCCTGCAAACAAATCTAGACACAATTTCTTGTCAGGGTGATTTTTCACCTCTACATTAACAGGTGTCCTGTTAATGTAGAGGGGTATGCAGCTGCAGAGAATAATCCTTAGGAGTCTAATCATAGTGACCGCTTGACCTCATAATTCAAAGAGACTAGATGGTGAGTCTCGGACTAGGCTAAGTGTGCTGGCTGAAGTAGCCAGCTTGCTATTTACTTCCTACTGAGATGTGAGCACTGCAGGTGCAGTATGTTTAGGTATATGGAAGCTTTTATGACATAGAACATAAGTTTCAACTGCATCCTTGTTTGCCAGTGTTTGTAACAGTTAACAGTTACTTCTTAGTTGTTACTAATTTAAAGAATAAGATATTCAAATCTTTTCAAATTCTTTTTTTTTGTTTGTTGTTGTTGTTGTTGTCAACAGTGAAGTTTGATGACTGCATGGGGAATGAAGGTGTGGTATTCCAGAGCAGCAACCCCATCTTTGGGGTGCGGACAGATGGATCCATCTTTGCCCAACGAGAGGGAGCCAGCCTGGATGAACCGGTCCAGTTGAAACTGACAGCAAGTGGTCCACACACACATGTCTGGGAGACTATGGTGCAGCTGGCACTGATTGACCTACCACTACCTCAACAAACTGGAAATGAGGTGAGTTTCACACTTAGTGAGCTCTACAACAGACACACAGAAATATCATGCTTCAAATTTCAATTATCATCCCAGAGTTTCTTTTTCCTATCACATTTTCTCCAGTGGTCTGGAGATAGTAACAGCCAAGAATCAGGTCAAAACTCCTTGGGGTTTCAGTGAAGGGGAGAGAGGGGGTGGAGCAGAAAGAAGTAGCAGTGCCACACAGTTAAAAGTGATAGAATCAGACTGCCACAGGGGGAGAGTAAGAGTCCCCTCAGCCATAAGCTGTTATTGGAAAACATCCTGTGCCTTGGGTACCCCAGGGGTCCTTGTCTGTTCCTTTTCTATTTAAAAGCTGTCAGAGGTCAGAGATGGAAACTGAGCAGTCTGAGCCTAACTGTCCCCATGACTATAGAACCACAAGGCCAGCTCTAAAGGCCAATATCAACCCATGTGTTAATCACATTAGGCAAAAACAGGAGCCTGTGTTCATTAACGAAGTGCACATTTCAGTAAGTTCCTGACAAGATCAAATCTCACTAACATAAATGTACCACATGAAAAAAAGCCTGACAAGGATTCCCTTTATCTTACCAGGCAATCTTGTTTTTCGGTAAGAAGCAGTTGTTACTTGCCAGTCAAATAAACCCACTAAAATTTTGAAAACTCTTTTAACTGTGTTTGTGATAGTTACTGTAATAAGAAAGGTGGTGTTCCCACTCTGTTACTACAGAGAAGTGTAACCTGATCATAACTTCTTTTAGCTTAATATTTTGGTTTTGCATCAAACAAAATGTATTTTAACTGTTTTCTGTAGCTTTCTTCTCTTAAAAATGCTGTAAACAGACACTCTGCCCCTGAATCTGATCTGTCCACTGCACAGAATGAACTGTGGTGGCTCAGATTGCACCAATGGCATATCTGCTCAAACTTCTGCATGAATCAAAATAGTGTTAGTTCTAGTTGCACTTAATTTTGAAAGGGACTGTGCACAGAAACAGGAACCACTGAGAAATGCCAATATTTGACCTTCAATTGTTAACTTCCGGGCAGGGTAAACCCTGCCCTGCAGGTGGCTAGAATCATAAAAACAAATAAATGATAATAATAGGTTAGGGTTAGGCAAGTGCAAATGCCTGCTAACAGCTTTGCGTACAAGTTTCTTGGCCAATCATAGTCAGTGTTTTGTTTACAGTGTGCTTTCACTTAACCCAAGAGGGCAAAAAAAATCTCTCATTGAAAAAAGTTCTGTCTTTCAGCCACTTCTAGATGATATAAAACCATATAAAACATTTATATTAGAGATGCATCGATTGCAATTTTCTTGGCCGATTCAGATTTCTGATCTTTAGCTTGGCTATTTTGAAGAAAAAGTTGAGTTATTGTCAAAGTGTTGGCCGTAACTCAAGAATGATGTGACCGAGAATGTTCAAATTCAAACCATAGATGCATATACTAAAAACCTCGGACAAGTTCAAATCTTGGTGACCTTGACGTAAAGGTAAAGGTCATGGGTCAAGTTTTCTGAAAATCTTGTGAATGCCTGTTTAATGACAGTTTAACACACCTTTTGTTCATATGGTTGTTTTCTAACACTTATGACAATTCAAATGTACTGCAGATATAAACCCACAGATGGCAAACTGTTTATTACATTTCATCTTTATTTTTTGCTGTGGAACAGAACTTATTAAAAGTAATGTTTATACTTTTGATGATAGTTTATTAATTCAGCAAGTACACAACTTTGTACTTGCTAGTTCATACTTGGCAAGTTTGCATGGGAGACCGGACTTACGGAGGACGGGAGGATGCAACACGATTATTCTACAATTGGAATACCAACATACTTAATAACATCACAGCTGAGCTCAGCTCCAGTGTTTTTACCACCTTCCCTCCTTAATTTCACTGTGATTAATATGTACAATGGAAATTGCCCACGATACGCCTAATTACTAGAGTTCTTTAAAAAATAGATTATTTTAAAAAGTGTTTTAAGCACTTTGGCAAAATGCTCGACTATAAAAAGACCATCATTTTTAAATAATTTGGAAAGATTGCAGCGAAGAGTGGACTGATTTGTTAGCTCATTTATTAACTGTGAAGTTTTTACTTGTGAACAGAAGATCAAGATAAAACCAATAAAAGATTTACATCATGTCAGCAGTGTTCCAGTGTGAGTTTCTCAGTAGTTTTGTCATTGGGGTTTTATTCTAGAAAACAGAAGCGAATTGAAGAGATGGCAATATGTTAGTCGTAGAATCAGAGACAGCGTGTGGGATATCTGTGTAAGAATGTGTGTTGCTCTTGCTCTGAATAGGTTGGTCTTTACTCTCTGCTGTAATTCAGGTTGGCTCATTCACTGGACAGAGTTTCAGTATTGTCAGTAAAGTGTCAGAGGTCAAATGAATGCTTTTTTACATAATTTTCCACTGAGTCAATTAATATGTATATCCTGAGGAGCAAAGACTAGACAAACAATCAAACAAGATGGTCAGAGGTCAGAAATATGCTACAAGTTGTAACAAACATGTATGAGGACAGCAGGAGAAAGCAGGACGCTAAAACAAAATGTGATGTTTCATTATGGAAATGGTGCTTTGTGGTGTGCTCTGTTGAATAATAACTTCCAGATGTCTGGGTAGCCAGGGGCTGGCTGATATCAAAGCATGCAGGGTTATGGGGAGGCAGTGGTGTGGAGGGGAAGTGCTGGGACCACCGCCAGCTGGCTAAGGCTGATGGCACCAGGGCTTGGGGGAGGGGGGAGGGGGGGTGATAGTTGGGGTTGGGGGGGGGCATCTATTTCACACTCAGTGACTCCTGTTCACATAGCATTAGTGTGCATAAGCATGTGTATCTGGTATGTGTGCGAGAATGTTATTTTATTGTGGGAGATTATGTTGGATCAAGTGAGAATTATGCTAATTTTGCGTTAAATTTTCATCGCTGCGTATGCTCTATGTGTGGTTGTTTCTTTGTTTGGCACCTAAAGGTTTATTCTGTGCAGTGTTGAATGCCAGAGAATGTGTGCCCCGTCTGTGTTGTATTAAGGAAATTAAAATCTCTAGAATCTATAAAGCTTTCATTAAAAATTCTACTAACTCCAGTTGCTCCTTATCCTCCATCTTTCATGGGAGTTTGAATAAGTGAGCACATGTCTCTGCTTTTCCTATGTTTCTAAATCTGTTGCATCACCCTCCTGTAATTTTTCTGTGTGAATATGAGTAAGAAAGAGTGAATTGGGGCTGTGGTTTGATTACCGTGGCTAGAGAAAAGTCTGCTTAAGCCTTTTGCTGCAGTGATGGGCTGAGGTCTTTCCGTGTCGCTTTGTTTTTTGTTTTTTTTTTCTGTACATCTTTTTCTGTCTATATTTCTCCTGAGGGAACTCACTAGTACCTGTTAGCATGTCTAGATGAAAGGATCTGGAGCATGACTTATTTAGGCAAAGGGAGGTGAGGAGGGTCACATCTGCTTCTGACGACTGACTCCTCATCTCCCTCAATCCATCCCAAACATGTCTTTTTCCATCTCTGCCTTCCCTCACTGCACTGGTGGGATGTGGGGCAGCTATCCCCTGCAGTCAACCCCACAAAGCTTTCCTCTCTCTGAAGAAAAAGAATCCATTTGTCCAGGCCCAACTCACATCTGTCTCATTGCGCTCTGCTGACAAACCCTGTTTGTGCACATGGGCATGTTATGCTTAGTAGAAATTAGTTTCTTGCATATGGACTGAATGCAAAGGATCACACAGAGTTTCTGGCAGAAAACTATTTTGGCCCAGCAGATGAGACTGAAAACCGTGACTGAAACTCTAGTCATGTTTCACTGAACTACACAGCACAGGAAACATAGAATATGATAAAATGTATTTCTAGGACTAGTCTGTCTCTTGCACAGACGGGTGACACAATACAAGAGGAGGAGAGTAGACTGCTGGTTCTTTCTTTTTTTTTGATTGTGAGACTGAGAACAAGCTGAGCAATGATGATCAGGATTTTGTCAGTTCCAGTGGGTTCTAGCACCCCTGTTGGCCAAAATAGGACATGCTGTTGTTCCTAAACTGGCAACTGGAGACAGAGAGGATTTAAAGATGTTATTACTTTGAATTTTATTATTAAGTGTATATTTAAAGTCATCAGTACAATTTAGTCTAATGGATTCAAGAGGTCAAGTCTTTGATTGGATTACACAATCCTTCAGAGTGAGTGCAGTTTCCCAAGGGGTGAGTAGTTGATGTTGAGAGTTGAGATGTGGATGTTTAAATTGCCTTTTTTCTGATTATATTGAAGACATAATGGATTAAAAGGTAAGACTGGAAGTTTGTGATTGACCTTGAAAAAAACAGAAATTTTACCACAAAAGATCTTGCAGTGGGATTTTTTTTTTTTTTTTTTACCACCTGTTGTATAAGCCTCATCTCTATATAACTTTTTTGCTGTGAATACTTTTTGAAACTTTTTTGTTTCTTTCTTTGAATCTACCACTCATACATCAGTAATGTTCCCAGTGCCAAGGACCGGTTATGTGACACAGACAAAGGAAGGCTCAAATGCAGGACTCGGAGGACAAGAGTAAACTTAAACTCAGCTTTTATTCACAGGGAAAATATATTAGGAATAAACACAGCAGGACTGGAGCCATAAATACGAAAACTTAGGAAACTAGAAGGAAACTAGGAAACAGCATGGGAAAATACAGAGCTAGGGAACACGCAACGTGAGGGGAGTGAAAGACGATGACACGGAAAAGAACTGAGAAGGAAACAGACATTATAAATGAGGCTGGCAGATAAAACACACCACGGAGTATAGCTGAAACTAAAGACTGAAGACAAGACCAGGAAAGTAAAACTAAATAAAAACGCAGGAGACTAGAGACTAAAGACTATCAAATTAAGACAGGAAGTAACAAACATGGAGACCAGGACTAAGAAATGTGAACTTGACACAGAGACGAGCCCAAGACTTAATGGAAATACAAAAGGGAATTAACAACCCAATAACAAAAGCAGGCGGGGAACTAAGGGCACAAATAACATGGGACATGACTGAATGTGGAGACAAGCTAGCTAAAGCACGGACACCAGAGAACCACAAGGACACGACACAGAGAGACAAACAGACACGGGGACACAGAGATGGAGACTGAAACACAAGGAACACTCAGGAAATATTATAAAACAGCACCCATGGACAGAACCAAACCAGAACCAAAACTTAGGAACAAAAGCATAAAGAAACAAACCAGGAACCACAATAAAAAGAGCCAGGGATCATGACACTCAGAAGCTGATGTTTTTAGCAGAAAGCCTAGTGAACGCTTGCCCATTATCCAACAGCATAAAGACAAGGTTTACAGCAATCTATTGAAGATAGTGTTGAATTCGGGAAAAGAACTGAGGAGGATTACTCTCAGGAAGTGGTAGAAAACAAAGGAGGCTTACTGTTTTCTATAAAATATTACATTCGAATACCAATATTATTTTCCATTTTTCTTTTTTTTTCTTTTTTTGGGGGGGTTATTTTGGATAGAATTTATTTTTGATATTCTGATTGAAATACCTTAACAGCTGCTTTTGTCCTCCTTAGCAGAGGACATTTTGTATCAGCTGATTTATTTAATTTATCATGCTGTTATTGGCCAAGACAAAATAAAAGATAAATGAGTGTGAATGAAATGCATCTCACTTCATGAATTGATCATCTGCAAGTGTGACCACCTCTTTAAACTCGCAATTTTTGGCAGTTTGCTGTTTTGGAGCATTCAGGGGCGTGTGCAATGTTCAAAGAATCTCAGATTCAGACTCTGCAGGTCTGAGTTAGCATGGTAAAAGTTCATGACAGTGCAATAAACAGAGCAAGTATGGCTTGATTGGAAGGGCTACCAAAAGGCTCTTCTTTCTAAAAAGAACATGTCAGCATGGCTTAGGTTTGCAAAGTTCCCGCCACATGACCACAAGATTTCTGGAACAATGTCCTTGCCCTGGACAGATGAGATCAAAATGAAGATATTTGGCTGCAATGCAGAGCACCACGGGGTTGTTTTGTAGCAATGGAACCTGGGTACCTCGCAGTCATTGAGTCATCTGTCCAACAGTGAAGGCTTGACTCAAACTGGGTAACAGGATAATGATCCTAAGCACAGCAGCAAACCAATAAAAGAATGGCTGAAAACAAAAAAAAAAAACAAGGTTTTGCAGTGTCCCAGCCAAAGTCCGGAACTCAACCTGATTGAAATCCTGAGGTGAGACCTGAAGAGAGGTGTGCATAAATGAATGACTGCAAACCTCAAAGAACTGAAGCAATGGTTTAAAGAAGATTATTTTAGCTTGTTTTATACAGTCTGTTAAACTAAAAAAGTGTGGGAAAGTGTGGCAGTGACGGGATGCCATTGGGGAGGCAATGGAGAGCTCTACTTTGCTGCTTCAGCTGTCTGTGCAGGGCCCACTGCGGGAATACAGTGGCATGCTGAGGTCTGAAGTGCTGCTGAACTCTGCTCACACGGGATTGGATCCTGGTATGGACAACAGGCTGCTTCACAGCATGGAGGATGTTTTGATTTGTTGATATTTTGCTGACTGAACTACTTCTTTCCTTACAAGAGCCAAAGATGATAGACAGCTTTTATTTCTGCTTTCTCTTAGAAGACTGAATGAAACAACAGAGTTGAACCCCCCACAGTCACAGGATCTCATAACACGCTTCATTTAAAAAAAAATTTTTTTAATGATTCAGGTAAAAATACTCCTACATGCTTCAGTTTCATGCTTCATGAAAAAACACATTCATTTTTTTTTTCCCCACACTGGAGGTCTGAGCATCCAACTTCTAATTTTTTTGGCATTAACACCATTTCTTAAACATCACAAAGAATACAAAAGACTTGCTTTAGTGCAGTAAAAGCAGACAGATCTGTCTGACCTTGCCCTGCTTGTGTCTATTAAATAAATGTCACCATATTCAAATTTGAGAGTGGTGTAATTTAAGCACATTGTAAATTTTTTAATTATTATCAGTGGCAATTCTGGAGTCTGTTTAATATTTACATTTTCATGACTTGAACTTTGTGCTGGAGCCTACACTGGCTACTTGGGTTTTCACATAATGGAAATATACAGTTTTGAGTATCATAAAACCACTAGGTCTATGCTACAAATATGGACCCCCCCCCTTTTTACTCTCCAAATCACTATAAAACCTGGTGTCCTATAAAATGATAGGTAAAATATAACTGTAAACATGGCAGAGAGCATGGTTATTTCAGTAATGATGTCAAAGACTGAATTGACTGCTCATGAAGTGTTAATACTGTAACTACTAGCTTCTACATTCTTTCAGTCTGCTAGTAACTCTAACAAGTCGACTACTGATATCCTGACCAGTGACTGTGGAAAACACCTTTTCTACAGTTATTGCTTTAAGCCCTGACTCCCAACAACGCACACACGAATGGGTCCACATCATAACCAGCAGAGCTGACACTCCAAAATGTTCTGCTAGCTACTTTAAGTTAACTAATGTTAAAAGTCAAAGTAAACAAAAGAAATAATGTGATGCTGGTCCAATTTATGTTACTCAAGTGTTTCTTTCCCACAGTTAACACTAGACTAGCAGCATTTATTTATTTAGTCTTAAATTCAATAATTTATTTTGCTCCACTCACCACTGCTTTGCTTAGTTCCTCCTTTTTTCTTTATTTTTTCATTCTCTTCATTTTTGTGGAGTGGTTTTGTTGTCATTAGGTTTGTTTAAACAGAATCATGTATGCCGCTTGCAGCTAGAGTGAGTGGAATCAAGTGGGGCTCCCTTAGGGGGTCAAGTCTCTCAATCTTTGAACATTGCATTGGCAGTGTTCAAAGTTTGCAGTACCTTTGTAGTTTAAAGTTTTTCACTGGCCCCCACTGGGGCCCCAATCAGTTGCCCGCCTTGTCTGGTGGCAAGCAGCGCCTCCGATTGTTCTTAACTGTCATTTATTCACAACACAGATAGGGTCGCCTCAGAAATCTGAGCTGTCACACAGTTAAATAATTTGTTAGCATTGTTGCCTCACAGCAAGAAGGTCCAAGGTTCAAATCCACCGTCTGGCCGGGGCCTTTCTGTGTGGCGTTTGCGTGTTCTCCCCATGTCTGTGTGGGTTTTCTCTGGGTACTCTGGCTTCCTCCCATAGTCCAGAGACGTGCAGTTACTGGGGTTAGGTTCATTTGTAATTCTAAATTGTCCATAGGAGTGAATGCGAGTGAGAATAGTCGTCTGTGTCTCTGTGTTAGCCCTGTGACAGATGGGTGGCCTGTTCAGGGTGTACCCTGCCTCTCGCCCTATGGCAGCTGGGATGAGCCCCAGCCCCCCTGAATTGGATAAGCGGAAGAAAATGGATGGATGGGTGGAAGAAAATGGATGGCTAGAAGGACAATTTGTTACACAGGAGCCAGCATCAAGTTGAGTTCCCTTATAGGAAAAGTTTATTTCATCTTCTCTTAAAATTTGAATACATTTATTGATATTTTCTTGTTATTTTTTTTTTACATTTTTTAACTTAAAGTACCTACTTGTGCCATTAGTACATGCTTAAATGTTTACCACAAATAATATTGCCTCTATATAATAATTTGTACTTAATAAAAAGTTTATTTATTATTTAATTGTTTGGGGTATGTGCATTCAGTTGGTGAACTTCAGGCTTCACAAAACTGATATTTCCCTTGAAATACACAGTGCCACCTTTTCCTCGAGGGTATTTAAGGGGCCATTTCATCCAAATTAACAGAACTGACTCTGCTCTTAAAAACCTATGGCAGTACCTCTGATTCAAAGTGATCCCTCAACTCTGACAGGCTGTGTGCTGAGTCAGTCTTTGTTGGAGTGGCAGCTTCTAGGGACAAATTACACGTGGTTCATTCCCATCCACAGCTTACTGTTGTTGCTTTTAAGAAATTTTGTAAGCCATTGTTTCACAGCTTAAACTTTCATTAAACATCATAAAGCGAAAAATGTGAGATAAGTGAGAGATAAGCAGCGACAGTAGAATGAGTGTGTGGGTTTGTGTTGTCTTCCGTTTTTTTTGAGCCAGCAGGTGCCAAAGGTTGTAAACCAAAAGGGGAGCTGATATGGGAGTGAATATAGGACTTAACCATCATGAGGTGAATGGAAATATGACTCCAAGACAATGGTAATATTGGTCCTTTTAAGTTTAGTGTCTTTTCACACACAAGTGGCCAGAATTTTGCTAATGCACAATGTTTTATAATGTCAACCATTTGAGAGCAGCAATTTTGTAGCCTTTAGATGAAATGTTTTCTGCAGTGGGCAGCAGAAGCAGCACATCCTGTCTTTCTTTGAATGTGAAGATGGTCTCTTCTCCCACCATAATCTTTCACCTGTGTAACAATCCCTCCTTTTACGCTATTACTTAAAGTGCCCTGGATTTCACAGTACAAGATGTCTGAAGCATAGCACTTGGTTGATGAAACTGAACATGACACCTAAGCCCATGCTCCTCCACACCCCACACCCTTACCCACCCACACAAACACATACACACCATATGCCAGGTTGCTTGACACATTTTCTTTAAAGCAGCCTTAAAAGCTTTTTTCTCGGGCGTCCATCTAATGAAGTCAGCCTTGAAAGCATTGTTTCCGCTGGCAGATACAAACCAACCCTCTGAGGGACCTTGACCAGGCAAGAACAAACAGAGACAAAGAAAAAACACTTTTTATAGACTGCATCATACAGGACCTTCAACTTTCAATATGTGCCAGAAGCCATTGCCATCTTCCAACACTGTAGACCGCTTCTGTGTTGTATTTTATTTTTATTCTCAAATGTCAACTGCTGGGAGAAACTGTAAAGCTGTGCATTGCACAGAAGTAACATAAAGTGAAAAACTAGAAGGAGTAATAGCACTGCCCACCTTTTATGTAAATATATTGGGATTAAACCTCTTCTTTTATTTTTCACAAATAATTTGTGAGGCCAGATTTTTTTTTATATGATGACTTGAACTCCCATCACATATGCCCGCATGTACAAAGCATAATACATTTATTTTCATATTTCAAATATAAAATAAGTACAGTTTAGTTAAAAACACACACACTTAAAATCAATAAAGTACAATGTGTGGATAACTTTTTAAATAATGGATTACTTATTCTAAAAAGTCGTTTTGTGAACAGTGTCAACCGACTGCTCAGCTAATCCTTTGGCTCTCTAACTGTTTTGTGTGCAAGCTACCTTCCATGTTCCATAAAGTATCACAGATTTACCATACCGTTATTTCAATAAGGAGAGATTATTTGGAGGAATTAAATGATTTATTGAATACAATTAAGCTATTTGGCCCAACATGGCAGAATGGAGCCCCAGCAGTGATAGGAGTTAGGGCAGGACCCCCAGAATCTAGACGCTGGCGGTGGTGAAGATAAAGGTGGAGGCCTGGATGGAGCAAAGAGTGACTTGGGTAAGGTGGACATTGGGACTGGAGGGGGGGGGGGTTGCATGAATGAGTCTGCAAGGGAGAATGACAGTTAAATGTGAGATTAAAAGTATGCAGAGTGGAGGCTGATTGGATTGAAGAAGATGATTGGACTAGAGCAGTGACGTAAGCTTTGAGTTTGACAGCATGTGAAAATGGAAGTGACGTGAAGAATAAACTTGCAGCTGAACACCCAGGAAAGCAGATGAGTGACTACAGATCTTCCACATTGAACTTATGCATAAGCTTCATTTACATGCATGGCATGTATTCTGCAATCTGTTGTGAAACATATATTAAAAGTAACCTCCCAACTAGATAGTATTTAATGTATAGGCATATGTAGACAACACACATACTGTATATCTGTGCAACAAGCATATAGAATGGACAAGTATTTTGTAACTCTTCCAAACAAGCCATACTCGTTGTGTCATCTCCAGTGAGCTTTTTTTCAATGTCTTGTCTTGCATTGCTGCCCATTCTTTGTACCACAGTACTGTTAAAGTGCACAATTATGTACACCAAAACTATAACAGTTTCAGCATCACCGCCATTCAGCATTTCATTAACAAACTGTAAAATATGTTTTATTTGTTTGTGTTTTTGACTCTTTTAACCACATTAAACTATAATTATTTCTGGGCCAACCCATTACTATATAACATTCAG
The DNA here is from genome assembly GCA_024447675.2 of Pterophyllum scalare. Taxonomy (NCBI): domain Eukaryota; kingdom Metazoa; phylum Chordata; class Actinopteri; order Cichliformes; family Cichlidae; genus Pterophyllum; species Pterophyllum scalare. Next base: position 79,645 of record JAMQGT020012157.1, read on the forward strand.
TCACAAGCATACGATCACTGAAGGCTAGGCTGGATAAATATTTAATAGCACATAGTTAAATCGCAATCACTGGTGGATATATATTGTATATTGCTATTAGATTAATAAATATACCTCCATAACAAATATTTTTTAGTAATTATTAAATTGCAGTTTGATTTAAGTTGGCTCACACTGACAAAAATAGGAATTACAAGATGCATTAACATTATTGCATTTGCCATTACTTTCTCTATATGTTTGTCCTGTTTATATCTTTTTTATAATTTCAGTTTTCTCAAGGTGAACATTTAAATGGGGTAACTGTGGGTGGGCTACCCTTTACAATTAAACATGATTTAATTTCCTCCTTTAGTGATCCTGGAGGAGACACGACAAAGACATGAACCACAAATTTGTTGGAGCCTGCTGGTATGAGTGCTAGGTAAAGCTTTGTTCAGCTGTTTTACCTGCTGGTGCACCATCAGCCCCATACAGCCCAGTGCTTGAGGAATCCATGTTACTGAGACAAGCTGTCAGCACCTACTGACTGGGGAGAGACAGAGAAAAACAATAACACTGCAAGAAGAGGGCAGAGGGGAGCACGAAAGCTAGGGATAGCTCAAGGGACTGTGATTGAGAAAGAGTGCAAGTGATGCATAGCTTCAGCTATGATGTTTGTGACTGAATTTTTGACATGTTTTACTATCGTGTCACCCTGAGCTGTGTTAGTAAACTTACTGCTGAACAACTGTGCACATAGCCAGTTTAATATTACCTTTTGCCTCTGGAACAGAAAACATGAAGTAGTAAACTTGAAGTTGATTAATCATGAAGTATAAAGCAATACTTTAACAGAAGGAATAATATATTTAATTATGGAGGGACTTATGTGTCTTAACTAGCTGAGCAATACACAATAAAAGCTCTATGACTGTAATTAACATTTGCTTGTTTCTATAAATCTTTTTTAAAAAATCTGTAATAAAACAGTTCTTTGTTTACTTATTCATTGTCCATTCACCATCATGTAGTTTGCAGTATTTCCACAGAGATATTATTTAGATATTTGATGTGCTTCATAACCCCAGCATTTGATGTAGCTGTTGTGACTCATGGATGAGTTAATGTTCTTGAGAAAATTGGCTCCTTTCACATTTGAGCTCCTTATTTGAGCATCTTTCAAAAAGACATGTTTGTGGTGGTCATTTCTCTCTGCCTGCAGGGATGGTGTGAGAGAAATGTATGATGCAAGCATACTGTATGATTGAAGTGTGTATCTGTGACTCAGCTGTCATTGTCTGCTGAAAAAAAGGCTGTAAATCCAACTTCAGACATGCTCTCTGTTAATAGGCTTTTTATACCTAGTATAAATGACAAAAGGTAAGTTTATAGTCTCTTTCACATATTTGCACACATGCATACTCAAATAGAATTAACATAAGTTCTGCCCTGCTTGAGTATAAAATGATGGGATAAAGAGTGGCTCCAATGGCATTATTGTGACAAGGAATTCAGAAATTTTTCAAGAACTGAGATAGTCCTTTACTATTGCTGTATATCACTGTTGTGCCTCTTATGTTTGTTAGTTAAAATTAGAAGTTTTATTGACTAGTTCAGGTTCAAATAAGGAAATTGAGAATTTTAATAGCTGTCGTTGAGTCAGGTATAATCAGTGGTTTGGGCAAAGAAAAGTACTTCAACATTATTTATATAGCACCAAATCACAACAACAGTCACCTCAAGGCGACTTGAGGTTTATATTATAAATCTTTATATTATAAAGACCCTACAATAATAGAAAGAAAACCCCAACAATCAGGCAACCCCCTATGAGCCTTGGCACCTTGGACTTGGTGCCAGTGGGAAGGAAAAACTCCCTTTTAACAGGAAGAAGCCTCTGGCAGAACCAGACTCTTGGAGCAGTAGCCATCTGCCATGACCGGTTGGGGGTTAGGGGAGAGATAAGGAAAAAAAGACACTGGGGAAGAGAGCCAGAGATTAATAATAACTAATGATTAAATGCAGAGTGATGTATAAACACAGAGTGAAAAGAGGTGAGTGAAGAAGAAACACTCAGTGCATCATGGGAAACCCCCAGCAGCCTAGGCCAATTGCAGAATATCTAAGGGTGGGTTCAGGGTCACCTTAATCAAAAAGGAAAATTTTAAGCCTAATCTTGAAAGTAGAGACGCTGCCTGTCTCCTGAATCCAAACTGAGAGCTAATACCAGAGAAGAGGAGCCTGAAAGCTGAAGGCTCTGCCTCCCAGTCTACTTTTAAATACCCTAGAAACCACAAGTAAGCCTGCAGCCCGAGAACTCTCTTGGGTTAAAATGAGATGGGTTAAAATAAGATGGGGCCTGATTATTCAAGACTTTGGATATGAGGAGAAAGATTTTAAATTAACTTCTGGATTTAACGAAGAGAAGCCAATATGGGAGAAATATGCTCTCTTTTTCTAGTTCCTATCAGTACTCTCGCTGCAGCAACTGAAGGCTTTTCAGGGAGGTTTTAGGAGAACCTAATAATAATGAATTACAATAGACCAACCTAGATGTAATAAATGCATAAACTAGTTTTTTTCAGCATCACTCTTGAGAGAGCCTGTCATGTCTGGCAGTTTTTGCAATCAGAATCATGATCTGAATGCGTTATTGTACCAAACATATTTGCTTTTACAAGAAGAGCTCTAGAGAGAGAGAGAGAGAGGATGTTTCTAATTTTAGAGATATTGCGCAAATGCAAGAAAGCAGACCTACACGTTTGTTTAATATGCACATTGAAGGATACATCCTGGTAAAAAATGGCTCCAAGATTACTCACTTTTTTACTGGAGGCCAACATAATGCCATCCAGAGTAAGCATCTGGTTAGACACCATGTTTCCAAGATTCTATGGGCCGAGCACAGTAACATTAGTTTTATATGAATTTAGAAGCAGGACATTAGAGGCCATCCAGTCCTTGATTTAACACATTCCTGCAGTTCACCTAATTGGTGTTTGTCATCTGGCATCATGCATAGATAAAGCTGGGTATCATCTGCATAACAATGAAAATTTGTGCAATGCTTTCTAATAATGTATCCTAATAAAACTGCCTAAGGGAAACATATATAATGTAAATAAATAGAATAGGTCCTAGCACAGAACCCTGTGGAACTCCATAATTAACCTTATATGTGAAGAAGGCTCCCCATTTACGTGAACAAAGTGGAATCTTTTAGATAGATATGATTCAAACCACTGCAGCGCAGTACCATTAATAACTACGGCAGGCTCTAACCTCTTTAATAAAATATTATAGCCAAGAGTATCAAATGCTGCACTGATATCTAGCAGGACAAGCACAGAGATGAGTCCACTTTCAGAGGCCATAAGATCATTTGTAACCTTCACTAATACTGTTTCCGTACTGTGATGAATTCTGAAACCTCTTCAAATAAGCCTGATCTCTGCAGATGATCAGTTAGCTGTTTTACAGCTACTCTTCGGAATACAGGAAAGGAGTTTGGCCTATAACACAGCCAGGTTAAGTGATGGCTTTTTAACCCTGTAAAGTAATTGCAAAGAAAATTCTACTTTTTTTTTAACTGGAGTGTTTGTTGAACTAGCTGACATAAAAAAAAAATTAAATAAATATCAATTTGCATATTTGAGCTTTAGTGTGCATCTTTTTGATACAGGAAAAAAAAATCACACAGACGATGTAAAGTTTTTAAAAACTCGCAAAAATATATAAAATATGATACACTTGGCATTACAGGGTTAGGTAATGGTTTACTCACTGCCACATTAAAAGCCTGTGGTACATACCCCATTGATAGAGATTATCAACAATATGCACCAATTTTTTCTGGAACTTGAAAAAGGCGACTGGACTTCTTTAAGTTTCTTGAAGACGTTTCACTGCTCATCCGGAAGGCTTCTTCAGTTCTTGAAGCCTTTCGGATGAGAGGTGAAAACGTCTTCAAGAAACTTATAGAAGTCCAGTCACTTTTTTCAAGCTCCGGAGACTACTATTACCTGGATGAATGAGAACCTACACAGACAAATATGTACCAATGACATTATGTTGCTGTCAATAAATTTAAAATGAGCATGTATTTTCCAAAAAAGAAAATCTGTGTATATTTATAATAATTATAATGTTGTCTTTGTACTATTTTCAATGAAATTATGTTTATGATTTTTAAATTATTGCATTCTTTCATTCTGTTATCTTTATTTAACACAGCATTCCCAAATTATGAATGAGTTGTAGAATGACATGCAATATCTTTAAAAGGACAAGTTGCTGAAAAACGCATACAGGAAATCTGCTAATGCTCTGAATTCAAAGCAAGTTTGGTGCATTAAGGTAACTTTACGCACCATTTGGCACATGAAATTTTCATGTGGTCTGCCAAAGAATCCTACTACTGGTAATTCCAGCATTATAAAGGCTCAATGTTGTATTTTTTTTTCACTATTATATATTATTATTGTGTTTAAAATATTTTTGTTGTATTATTGGCAACAAGGTTTTTGGATGACTTTGTTCTTTTTCCAAGCTGCCATTTCTCCAATTACTTGCAAAAAGACTTGTACAAGTTGCACAAGTGAACAACTGATTTACCGAATAATGAAATGAATGGATGATTGATCTTTTTTTGTAACTGGGTCAATTAGGTGTTTCAAAATTATTGCATTTTGCACTTTGTTTCTATAGCAACTTCAGCCATTCTCTACAAAAATATTAGTTAAAAGACAAAGAGTATATACCTCATTTATATCTAGTATTTGTTTTTATACAAAAAAAAACAAAAAAACATCATCAGCTAAGATGGCAAACTGTCACCTCAGCTGATGAAGGTTATTAATGATTGACCATTGCAAAGTGGTTTAACACACAGCTAATTGCTAACTGTCTAAAAAACAAAAGCCTTGACATTTTATTAGCGAAATGATTAACAGGAATTCAAAGTTTATAGGAATGTTAAATATATATGTTAAACTTGATTAGCGATCTAAAAAATGTTTTTCTTCTTTTTCAGTGAAATTCTGCCTCGCCTTTGCCATCACATCAGTTACTCTTACAGCCTCGTGAATAAAACCTTGTTATGTTGTCTTTAAGGTCACAGAGGATGAAAGGAAAGTTGCTGGGAGAAAAGAGAAGAAGGAGGCGGTACAAAAATCACCTCCTGTCATCATGTTCCCAGGGTCTGGTCTCGACAGCACCAAGGGTCTGCGAAGACAGAAGCGGGACTGGGTAATCCCACCAATCAATGTGGCTGAAAATTCTCGAGGACCGTTCCCTCAGATGCTTGTCAGTGTAAGTGACAGATTTGATTGGCCGCATCACTGATGTGTTCTGAAGTTACAGCTGGGATTTCTTGAGGGCATTTAACAAATAGCGCTGATTGGAGATATGTGTAATGGATGGTGATAACAGAAATACATTAGCATAACTAGTTTGTTTGCAACATCCTTGCAGATGATTATGCTGTGTTCCCCTGATGCAGTTACAGCCACAGTGTTTTACGGTATTTAAACAGCCCTGATTGACCCTGAGAAGTTTTCCCTTTAGACACAGAGCAGGCTCGGCTAAACAGCGAACTCTTCCACACTGTGAGGTCCCATAGGGACACGGTAAAGCTAAAGATTGTTTATTGCTTTTTTATGCATCTTTTCTTTCATTTATAAGGTTATTTATGAAAAGTTTGCTTAAGGTTCATTACTATTTTTATAACTGTATAACAATGCAATTTGTCGCAGAAGTCTTACTGAAGCCTCTTGTTAGATATGAAAAGAAAGCATGAAATCCTGCTATTCTCAAACCCAGAAGAGCGGAACAGTAGTTCTAGTTTTTTCCCAAGTGCTATAATAGGATGTTAGTTTAGAACTTCCTGTAAATAAGTCAGATGTAAAAACATGAAGTGTGTATAACCATTTCTAAAGCACTAAGAATATTAACACACTTGTGCCCTCATTTAGCATTCAATATTAGAATGTGTCAACAGCTGCTGATGGCAAATTTCATTTCTGCAAAACAGTTTGGTTTTTTTTGATAAGGCTACAATATATAAGGCACAGTATGTTGAAGGTTGGAGGCTGAGCCTGTACACCTGTCGAATAAATGAATAAATAAGTGTTTAACTTGTGCGAAGGCTTGAGTTGCAAAAGGTTTAAAATTCAGAGATTCTGTCACAGCAGAATGTGTGGTTTGACTCGCTCATAGGAAAGCTCTCGAGTTTAAGATTGTGGTGCACACTGTAATTCATCAAAAAAAGCATTCCACGACACTGCTGCTTTATTCGCTGCTGTTTCTTTCCTTCTCTCTTTATCTGGAATATCTAGCCATCAGCTTTTCCTCACTGTTTACAAAACTCTCACAGTTTATCTCTTTGGGGTTTTAAATTGTGCAAAAGAAGCATATTTTTCCTATTGTTTCTGTTCTTTGTTTTTCAAGAGGGTTTCATCCAGTCCCCAGGGAAAAGCCTGGGGAGCTACTAGAAGGAAAGTTTTTTTTTTATTCTGTTTTTATTCCATAGTGAAACAAAAACATCAAGTCAAAGAGGAAGGAGTTTGTAAGTCTGAGTTTTGGAGTGAGTGCATCTACAGCTGGAGTGTGTCCCATCAGCTTGGCACAGTGTGGCATTCTCATCTGAGCCTGCTGAGCCCATGAGTAGTGCCACCCCAGCATTAAACTGGGCAGACAGTTTTTTTCTATTCCCATGAGCTGGTCAGAACCAGAGAGAGAGAGAGAGACAGAGGAGATGGGAAGGGGAAAAGAGAGAGAGGGTATCAAAGGAACATTTGGAATCATAGTTTGCAGCCAAACACAATTCACTTTGTGCGGTAAATAGGTCCGTCAGGGGCTGGTGGATTGCTGAGAGCTGAGCGTTTCGAGCAGAGGAGAAGTGATGCGTGTTGATGCCTCTGTTGGACTCTCAAGCTCCCGTCTTTCTCTTTAATGATGACTGGAGGGCAGGAGAGGCCATACTGAGAGCTAGAGATTTTAACAAGGACACAGGGGTGGACAGCATGGGGATAATTTTGCCATAGTTTTTGTTTATCTGCTTAGTCCTTTCTAATAACCTACTGTGTCCTCTGTGGAGAATTCAGGCTTTTATGCATGTTTATTTTCCCTCAACAAAAAAATGTAAGTAAAAATACATATTTTATTTAATAAAAAAAAAAGTCTCAAAGAGCTTGCAGCCTTTCTGTCTCCCTTCAGTTGCGCCATTACTCTGGGTTCTTTGCGCTTTGGCTGTATGATGCTTCTTCTAATGGCCTGTGAAGTCAGTCTCTTTCCTAATGGGCTGTTCTGTCATCCAACACAGCACTGAGTGACATGCAGACAGCGGCCTTCCCGGCCATCCTAGTAGTTTTCTCCCTGCCCTGACCGAGTTGCCATCAGTTGGACAGGTGGGGTGACAGCTGGCCTCACCTGTATCTCTGCAGGTTTACAGCACTGTCACTTTGATCACACTAGCACAGGATTGGGCAGGTGTCAGCACAGAGGCCCTACTGATTGGCCTCGCAGCTCGTAGCCTGACATGGCTCAAGGGAAATGTTGACTGCATAGGTAAAGTTATGGCAGAACTGTTCCACTTCGGCCTCTAAAGTCAAGGCAGTGTCAGTGGAATGTTATTGACTGAATTTTATTAATAGAAGTGCTGAAACGTTGGCTTCAGAACCCTACATTCCCCTCCTCCTGTACATCAAGATGTTGTGTACATGATATCATGAATATTAGACCTCACCAGCCTCTACTGTCAGAGTTGTGAGGCTAAATGTAGCTATTCTGCCTTTGCATATAATGGCTAGTAGAGCTTACTTACAACAAATGTTGATGAGTGTGAGTGCTGCATAACTTTTAACAAAAAGACAAAGTGGAAGGTTGGCAAAGAGAGCAATAAAAAGGATACAGAAACACAGTTATTACTGTTCTAGACCAAACAAAAAAGATCCAAAAAAGACTATAACAAAGGGAGTAATTTTTCACAATAAACAGGTGTTCTCTGTCGTTTTCTTTCTTCTATGGCCAAACTTCCATCAATAGTATGTAAGGGACATTGATTTTTCACAAGGGCTTTTTGAAACCTTTCATTGATTCACACACTTCTCCTACAGCAGAGCGGCATTGATTTCTTTTGCTTGGGTAAATAAAGACTCAACGTCACCACCACCACCCCATCTCTTATTTGCCCAAGCAATCCCTGAACCCCACCATTTAGAACAACCATCAGCAAAAAAAAAAAAATGAAGAAAAGCCCAATGAAACAATAGCATAGATAACGAGTAAGACTATTTGTAATTAAATGTTTGAAATGCCTTCTTGGTTGTATTATTTACCAGTTAAAAATAACAAAGAGTACCAACGTTGGTTTTATCAGAGTTGCTGGTTGCCTGTCAGGTGAGATCACAGGAGCACAATCCAGTATCTTAAACCTGCAGTTTCTTTTGGGCAGCATGGAGATGCAGTGGCAAATGCTGTCACATTTTGTTGGGCCCGCTTGGTCAGCTAGGGCCTTTCGGGGTGGAGTTTGTATGTTCTGCCTTGTCTGGCTTCCTCCCACAGAAAATCCTTTTCTTCCTCTCATCCAAGTGATGGTGCCTGGTGCCTGTCGCAGCTGTCTTAGGACAAGGGGCAGAGTGCACGCTCAACATACAGAGACAGACAACCATTCACATTCACCCTTAGGGCCAAAAATTACCAATTAACCTATCAGGCATATCTTTGGTCTGTGACAGGAAGTATCTAGAGAGAACCCACACCAAAACTGAGAGAACATGCCACCTCTTGTATTCAAAACCAGGATCTTCTTGCTGTGAAGCAACAGTACTAACCACCGCACCACTGTGCTGCTTAGTTAAAGACATAGGTTAATTGGTGCTTCTAAATTGGCTGTGGATGTGAGATAGATAGTGTTTAAAGTGCACTGAAGAAAGCACTGCCTTCAGTGTATGGGTAAATGTGACCTCTAGTCTGACAGACTTTGAATGGTCACAGATTATACTGCAAACCTGCTTTATAAATGCTAGTCCATTCTAATTCCTTTCTGATAGTGAGAATAATAACAAAAATGCTAGTTTGACTTGGTTACAACAATTAAGAGAAACTTCACAATACAACAACACACAATACAGTACTGTAATAGCTTCAGAATGTCTAAATATTTTAAAAATACTAACCTGTCCAAAGCATTAAGGCAACACCTGTGCCTGTGCCTTCACATGAGGAAAAATTACAATAGTTCTCATTTGTCACTGCTACAGAGTGCCTTCTTTTTAAGATTGTTGTCCTTCTTTTTTGTAATCAAACACTTGCTAGGTTTTCCCACAATAGCTTCTGTTAAACTCTTAGTTGCTATAACTGACTGTCTTTATCACTACAGTTGTTCCTCTCGTCAGCTCTAGCAAATCAATCACTGCTGTCAGCACATCACTGCTGAGGTGCCAGGGTGGGAATGTCACCACAGACATCAGATTTAAAACCCTGCTCCTGGGAAATAGAGATTTTACCTGCCACTGATAGGCTTAATCAGCATTGTGTGAACTTGGATCACAAAGGCATGAATGTAAAGGCTGTCCATTTGCATGTAAAACTGCCACACTTGAGCTTTTACACACTAGAAACAAATAAAGAAAATTTTTTTTGGTTGATTTGTCTCCTCCATCACACGTGGTCTAGCACTTTGCTGTGGACTAAAATGAAATACTTAACTGTCTGGTAGAAGGATAGATTGGGTGAATTAGCAAGTTTTGGAAGTGTTGGTATGCAGATTGTGTAACCTTTGTGTTAGCTATCTTCCTTTTTTTTTTTTTACAGTCTCTTTTTACCAAATCGAATAGATGTTTAACTCTCCAACTGACAATAAATAAGCATTTTTCTTAACTAAGACTGAAAAAGATTTTAACCCAAACCATGAACCCCCTCCTACCCTGCCCATCTTCCTGACTTTGTAAGATTGAGCAGATTTCTTTCAACCATGCAAGATAATGTCAGAAAACTTCACAGGGTTGTGGCTGAGACGAAAACTGAAAATAAAAGAGTGCCGTGGCAGATGTGGTCACACCCTAAGATAGTCTGTAGTTACCCTTGTCCTCAGTCTTCTTTCCCCCTTTCAGCATCTCTCACTTTGTTTTTTTCTAACCTCCACAGCTCTGGGTAATATTCTAGTGTTTTGTTTAGCGGAGATATTGTTTTGAGAGAGAAGACATTTATTTTGCGAGCTGGACTCAGGGATGTGAAAAGCAGTGCAATTTCAGCTAAACCGTTGTTTTTATTGGATAATATTTCTTTGGAAGAAAATCTTTCTGTCTGCTGGCTCTCCTTCAGACAGGGAAGCCAGATATTCCGATAAAGTGCGGTTGCATCCCTTAGTAACCACAGACATTATATTGACAGGAATACCATAGAGAGCTTACTGCTGAGAGCAGTAAGCCAAACAGATGGACACTTGTCTTCACTCACTGATATGATGAAAAAGACTTTTATTTGATATCAAAGCTTATTTGTCATTTGTTTCAGTATTTATTGTGAGTATTTATTTCCTGCTAGTAGATTTAGCTCCTGTTAAGTTAAACACTGACAAAGTACTGACATTTGTATCAGATTTTCTGTGTGTTGCAGTGCATCTGGTTATGTTTATTGCACTCGCTGCAGCACCTGTGCTCCATTTTCTACATCTCTCTCTATGGAGCATGTTGAGAAGCGTTTTTTGAGCAGAATGAGAGAACTCCCCATCGCACCCCGCCCCCCGAGGTGTCTGCTTTCTCTGCGTACATTTACCAGTGATTAATGACTGCTCTGCTTCACTAACAGACAAGACAGCAACAACAACAACAACAGTAACACCAAAAAGACAGATACAAAAAAGAGAAGAATCTTAAAGAAAACGAGGAACAAAAAGTAGCATACTTTTCCTCACTGTATAATTGAGCTGGAGCTAATTGCATTGGAGAATATGAGCAGAGACAAAGATGAGTGGGTGTGATTGAGTGAGAAAGAGAAACAGAAAGAGGTACTGTAGGCCTAAACCAGGATCAGGGCCATGTCTGTGTTTAGGTCTAACAGACTTCCTGGAGAACTGCTGTTCACGGTCTCTTCCCTTGAGTCTAATGAAGCCTTCTGGCACTTGCCACCCCACCACCCGTCCAACACCAGCACTGCACTGCTCCAGTCTTCCCCCTTCATCTTCTCTTCCTCCCTCCTGCCGAGACATATGCTCACAAACACACACACACTCGATCACAAACAAACATACACATGCATACACAGGCACAGAGAAGAATTACTTGTCCTACACAAAAAGCAAACAAAGGATCAGTAAAGCGCATGTGCTGCGCTCTTGCCTTTGTATATGCTCATTGTTTGGGGTTTTGTTTGGTCGCATTTCTGCTTTATCCCTGAACAAAGAGAAGGGAAAGCAAAGCCAGAAAAACAGGACTCCATCTTGTTTTTTCAACCTAGTCCACCAGAAAAACCGCAGGATGTTGAAACACAGGGATACGAGTATTTAAGGATCACAGCCCAATCCAGAGCTCGGTCACTAGGAAACCACAGCGGTCCTCATATGGAATGATTTATAAAAATTGAAATTCAGAGAACTCTTTTTTTTTTTCCAAACAAAATTAATTCAGGCTGGAAAAGCATTCAAATTTGTGGCTACAATAATTCTATCAAACACATGAAGAGTATGTGCACGGCCACATATTTATTCAAGCATATTGTGGTTGCATACCATGTTTTGTCTTTTATTTTTCTATTGTTCTTATGCACACACAAACACACACACACACACACACACACACACACACTGTCTACGTAAATTTTATCAAGCTGTGGAAGAAAATAAAGAAACAATAAGCATCTTTCAGATAAGGGTGGGCCTCCTGCAGAGGATTAAATGGAAATAAAAGGAACAACCTCAGTCCAGGTTGGAGAGCACAAACAGTCATGTCAGCATTTTCATTTGCGCTCATTTGTCTTCCCCCTCTAACACATCTTGGCCTGTTTTAAACTCACGTCTTTTTGTTTGATTTCACTTCCCAAAGAATTTGCACAAGGTGTTTCCTTTCCAAACCCCAGCTGTGAATTTTCTCCCAGCACAAACATCCAGTGTTTGGTGACATTGAAGATCATTTTGCTAGAAATACAGTTTGATATTTTCTGATCCATTCCTTTTTGCTTTGCTCTTTGGAGCTTTTCTCCAAGGATGGAAATGACACTCAGCTGGTTGGTGTGTCTGCCACTCTAGTGATTGATCGATCCACCACTTTGGTCCAGACTTAAATATACCATTACTACTGGATGGATTATCATCAAATTTTATGCAGCCATTCGTGATCCTCAAACAAGCTTATTGATTTTGGTGATCCTTTGACTTTTATTTTTGGATTTTCTTTTTTTTTATTTTTATGAATGTATCTTCAGCTATTCTTCCTGATTGCCATAACAGGCTTTCACATTTCCCCAGGATAGATTGAAAAGCCTTTCATCTCGTAACCTCTCTTCTTGTGTGGCATGTATCATCATTTCCATTATAGTTCACCCACTACTTTGACATAAATACCTTAAATACTGTACGTGATATTCATATCACCTTCCTTCTGTCTATTGTGTTCATTGCTAATTGTCAAATTTGGTAACAGATTAAAATAAGATTCATTACTCGTAGGACAAACACCCAGTGTGCTGTGAGTGCATGTCTTGGTAAACACTTTATCTTATTTACTGTCAAAATATTTAAAAAATGATCATCTCAAATATGAACTCATCTGTTTGTGCACAGCTACACCAACCTTGGGACATGCAAAGGTAAATTAGAAGAATTTGGATATAATTTTGTCATTTTAATTTTTTTTTTAAATAAGCTCATATGACAGCTGGGATGAAGCTGGATATCCAGTTATGACAGCACGAGTAAAGCAGCAGAGAAAGTCGAAAGTGCTTCACATTGTTTCTCTTACTAATGGAGTCTTTGTGATGGAAGAACACCCTCACTCCTGTCTTTTTTGACAGGTCAAATCATTAATGAAACATTTGACCATAAAAGCAATTTGACCATCTTCTGAATAGGATTAGACCTCAATATTTAAAAAGGGGTGAGCACCTACAGTCACATTAATATCTTATGCAAGGAGGTAGTTGAGGGCAAACGTGAAATATGAAAAGAGCTTTATAGATTCTTTAACAGGACCATTTCTGTATGCTTAGTTATGATTCCTGTTTCTCATGAATAATTCCCTACATTCCTAAGAGACTCCCATTCTATCTACAGTAGTCTTGTTTTGGCGTGTACCTTATGAACTTCATTTCCTTCCCCCTAGTGAAATTAGTGCGATAAATGTAATTGCATTTATCAGCACCAGGAAATTGAATCTTCTACAGTGTTCTGGTATTGACTAAAAGAGTAATTGTTACTGCATTCATGTATTTGTCAACAGCGTTTGGCCTTTGTTTCATCCTCTGCTTAGTAAAGTGAGACTGAAATGTAATTTTCACTGTTTAATATCTCATTATTTCGAAATTAGCAGCTTGAAGTCCTGGTAAACATGTTCATCAGGCATACTCAGCGGGGCTTATTTTTCAAGAGAAAATTTTCCAGCCGTGGCCTTGTTGCACACAACGAGGCCCAGAGCAGCTACTACTAAGGCTCAGCAGTGAAACAGCAAACAACACAAAACCTCCACCTCAGCCACCCACTCACTCATGCACACACAGACAACAGACACACAAACACGCATGTTCACCCCCCCACCCCACACCCCCAAAGCATTCTTCTCTGATATGACATCAGGCAGCACCAGGCAGGCTCCCTCCTGGGTTCAGTTGGTGTTAAATTAAACAGTAAATCATCTCACCAAAAGACACAAGAGTTATGTGTGAGTCAAGGGCAACAGTTCTAGGCTCTTTAATAGGAGATGAGGAGGACTTTATGAAGGAGATAAATAACAGCTTAACAAACAGCCTCTGTCTGGTCCCCTGGAGGTTGGCCTCGGCGACCCTGTGGATCAGTAGGATGAAGGAGAGCCAAGAATCTGTATTTCTCTAAAGACATGAAAAAATAATGAGCAGTAAAATTGGAAGAAAGATATTCAGAAGGGGACACGGGGCGGTGGGGACTAGTAATAAAGTGTTGGGGACAAAGGGTGGCTGGGATTTTTGGTCTTACGAGTTAAGGTCGGTCAAATGGAAAGGACAGGTTGACAGACAGCTTGGTAGACAGAGGGACGGGCTGGCGGTAGAGCAGAAAGGAAGTTATAGAGAGAATCATGCGTGCAGACAAGTGGGTCAAGCCGACACACAGATGAAGACAAAAGACATCCAGATGTCAACATGGCAGTTGTCCTGCCAGGTGATACCTTCCCTCCACCTCAGCCCAGTTATCTTTGCATGTTGTTTTTTTGTTTTTTTGCCCACAGCAGCTTTATTTGTAATGGAGAGAGACAGAAAATGGGGGAAGGACACAGGGGAGGACACGCAGGCAGGCTGGCAACACGCTGGGACTCGAACTTGCACTGCATGTGTGCATATGCATGTGGTCGTCGGCTTCACCACTAAGCCGCCCGGTGCCCCGATACCTTTACGTGTTTGCCGGAGAGACAGACATTACAAAATAAGATCTGATTCATCATAAAGCAGCGGCTTTTACAGAGAATAAAGAAAGGAGTAATAGTGAGGGGGAAATGTCCTTGGGAATGTTATTGAATCGAACTGAAATGCTTTAGGATGCAATATTCTAATCTTACTTAATGTGCTTGTATTTTTCCATTTCCTCATCTTTAGCTTTTCTTTTTTTTCCTGAAGGTAAAATGTGAGGAAAATCAAAATTGAGGCCTGCACAAGAGTAATCTGATCCCATTTACTTTGTCACTTACAATAAAAGGTTTCAGTCAGAACATTTTCATGGAAGTATAATAGATATTGTCATGGGATGATCTTGTTTTGTACAGAGGCACACACAAGCAAACACACATAAAGACCTGGTACAAGCAAGTGTACATGGCTATGTATGCTTAGAATAAAATTGCTCACAGTGCAGTAAAATCATCCACAGCCTCTCAAAATGAAATAGCTCCTATGATAAACAGTTTAGCACCAGATAAAGAAGTTTGCAGGTTTGTCATTGTGTTTCTGGGCAGTACTCCCTGATGATCCTTATACATTTTTATTTGTTCTTTATTTCCAGGAGAAGAGAACATTTACTCTTTCGGCTCTATAAAAGATTTAACACCCCACAGTGTCAATAAAACCACAGTGTCATTGATGCATAGCGCCTTGCATTATGGCATACAGCGGCTGAGATTGCTGGTGCATTTTCAAATTTTCAGCAGTGTTTTCCTGATAACTTCCAGGAATAGAAGGAGATTCACAGAAACTGGCCTCTGTGGCTGTAAACTGTTTTCTGATTTTTTATCAATAAAGGAATGACAGGCCAGCTGCTTTTCAAAAACCAAAATCCTCATGTACACCAGCCATCTGTAAGTCATCCTTATGGTACACGTGCTCATGCGGCAGCACAAACCCACAAGCATAGATCCGCGCACACACATGGCTGTGCAAACATATACACACACCTCCTCACTCTTCCAAGGTTCATTTGTCAAGATGACAGCTGGACTCTTGCTGAGGAGGAGTTTGCCAGGCAGAATCCCTCGCTTACTTAGTCGGAGCCAGAACATCCTGGGAAACATTCTGACACACAGAGGCTGCAGAGCCATCGTGTATGTGTCTTTGTCTTTGCATGCATGTACATGTAAATGCGCAACTTTTCAAAACACCCAGCAGCACCATTGCAAGGTCCAGCCCCTCTTCAGTTTCTGCCTGTGCTTGGCAGGGGCAGACTTGGCAGGGAGCAGCCCATTTTGTCAGGCTTCCAGTCAACATGAAAAGTGCTCCCGCCTCTACCTGAACACCTTTCCTCTTTTGCCTTTTCTCTCACAGCTGTTTACCTTATGATATCTCCAAAGTGTTTCTCCCTGAAGGCTGGAAGGAATGTACTGTAAGCTTTTTCTTCCAAACAGCCCTTAAGCTGAGTCCACTGGAAATGTGTCCATGCAGTGATGTAACTGGGTGTTTCTTTGACAAAGAAAATTCAAGGCAAATTTTATTCCCGCAGCATACGTTCCCGCAAAGGTCACATGTCTGGTCGTGGGGGAAAACTGTCCACTTTCTCACAGCATGTATATATTTTGCCAGACGGTTGTCCAATCATACAAGTCCTGGCAGCTTCTCGACACTTACTGTTTCCAGGTTTCTAGCCAAAAGGGCTCATGTTCTGCTACCGAGTTCTGCTGATGCAGTGAGTTCACAGCCACTTTTATTTTCTCTCCCTTTTTGTCAGTCTCCTCACTCTTTCTTCCCTCCATTTTCCCCTCGGCATTTCTCCTCTTCACTGCTGCCTGATAGATTTAGAAAGTGAGAAGAAGGAAGGAGAATGGATCTGAGAAAGTGGTCTGTGTATGGTGGGCAGTGCAAAAACTGTGTGTGTGTGTGTGTGGATGGAGGGTGGGAGGGGGGCACTAATGACTGGGAAAAGTGCAAGAGCAGCAGATTTTGTGCCACTGTTATTGTCTCTCTCTCTCTCCCTCTCGCTCTCTCTCTCTCTCTCTCTCTCTCTCTCCCTCTCTCTCTCTCTCTCTCTCATACAAGCCTCTGACACTCTTTACTCTAATTACCCAGATTGGGTTTCCTGGGGATAAAGGGACAAGGCAGGAAAAAGGGAGTTACAGGGGGTCCTTGATATTGTCCTTGTCAAAGCCTAGGGGAGCGACTGGAGAAGTCATTCATGCATCCATCACACTCCCAATTTCACAATTTAATCAATCTTCTAATGAAAGAGAGGGCCAGCGATGAGAAGGAGAGAGTGAGGGGTTATAGTGAGATAGCAGCCCTCACACTCTAACCCCTCTAAGCCAAAGCTAAGGGGTGCGGCCACTCTTTGTCTGCCACTACAATGGCTGTCTTATTTTCATTCTCCCGACCTGGAAGAGGAGAGTGGGGAGAGTCATTCCATTGTTACCTCTAGGGAGAATAGCACCTCTAATTTGCCATAAGCCTTCACTATTAAGGACCAGACTCCTTTCACACTGCAATAATTGGAAAAGTCATTCACTGCTTAACTTCTATTACTCCATGTTATTTTCACTAATGTGGAGGAAGGTCTTTTAATAATCTCACCTGCGTCAGTTCTAGCTATCATTCAAATAACACAAAAGCACACAGAGCATGCTATCTCTCCATTTCATTCTCTCACATACTGAAATAGACAGCTGAGCTGGATAAATCTGTGATTGCATCTTTTTGGTCTTCTGTCCTCTCTGTACCTTCCATAAATCTGAAAATTGCATGACATAAATCTGGGTTTACATGGTGTGTTAGTAAAGTTAAAAAGCAACTGGAAAATTTAGCTTTTCGTGTTTTGTGTCATTCATTTTAAAAATAAAGCAAAGTCATAGGGGCACGTCATGGCCATATCATAGCACCAAACAGTTGAGGTATTTCTTTATGGAGGAAACTCATAAAAAAAAGGCACGCACATAATGTAACTAAGGATGCTAAAGCACAAACCAGGTCTATTAGATTTAACACACTCAATGAGTCACATATTTTTGTGAGTCACACATTTTAAACAGTAACAAGTACATCTTTTCATGCAGACTTCATTCAGTCCTCACCAACTAATGGATACAAAATGATAATAAGCTTGTGTTTTATGTTCAAGGTTGTAAGTGCATTTTTGAAAATCCCAAATTCAGACTGAGATACTCAACATCAGTCCTGTCCTGCCTTTTGAAGAGATACAATGCTCAACATCAAAGTCTGAGCAGAAGTCTGTGTTTTAAAAAGGCCACAGGAAAGCTCTTAATGCAGACACTTTCCTGACTCGCAGAAAAACACACAAGGTGCCTTTTTATCTCAGAGCGTGCACCAGAGTGCATTTGACAGATGGAGTGTGTATGTGAAATGCAGTGCCACCTGAAAACCTTTCAGTGTTAACCAGTCTATTTGTGACCTGTTGACCAATACCTGCATGTCTTGCGTGCCTGTTAGGCTTTACTGTGTTGCTGAAGAAGCATATCTCTCTTTGTTCCTATTGGCATGTGTTTGGAGTATCTAGATGCCTGTTTGTTGGGCTTTAGAGCTGTGAAAGGCCCTGCTTTCAGCTCTTTAGGGGTTTGCTGTGACTTTGCTGTCTGCTAGTGACAGACTGTTTCTACTGTCCTGCTGCTCACTGAACCAGTGTCATTCGCTGAAATACCAGTGGACTACACAGAGGACTTAACTGACACACTCATGACAGGCTTTTATGTGTGTGTGTGTGTGTGTGTGTGTGTGTGTGTGTGCACTTTGGATGATTTTCTTTTACATAGTGTATCAAAGTAATGTAATTTAGTTTTGATGACACAAATTCTGTGTTGCTTTTTAAAATGTTGCTGTTCATTATTCTTTATAATATTCATATAGACTTTATTAGGTACACGCTAGTACCAGGATAGACCCCCTTTTGAACTGCATGAATAAGGGTGTTCTGTTTAAACTGTACTCAGTTGGTACTAAGGGGCCCAAAGTGTGGCAAGAACATATTCCCTACACCATTACAATGCACCACCAGCAGCTTGAACTATTCATATAAGGCCAGATGGATCCATGCTTTCATATTTTTTTACACCAAATTCTGACTCTAGCATGTCCCAGCAAAAACTGAGACTCATCAGACCAGGCAACGCTTTGTACATTTTTGATGAGCATCTGCAAATTGTAGCCACAGTGTCCTGTTCTTAGCTGATAGAAGTGGCACCTGGTGTGGTCTTCTGCCACTGCAGTCCATCTGCTTCAAGATTTGTTGTGTTGTGCAGTCAGAGATGTTCTTCTGCATATCTTGCTTGTAGCAATTTTCTATTTTAGTTACTGTTGATTTCCTGTCAGCTCAAAACAGTCTGGCCATTCTCCTCTGACCTCTGGCATCAACAAGGCATTTTTACCCAGAGAACTGTCACTCACTGGATATTTTTTTCTTTTTTGTACCATTCTCTGTAAACCCCTAGAGATGGCTATGAGGGGGGAAATCTCAGCAGCTCAGCAGTTTTTGAAATATTCAGACCAACCTGTGTCTACATGCCTAAATGCACCATGTTGCTGCCATTTAATTGGTTGATTAGATATTTACATTAATGAGCAGGTGTACCTAACAAAGTGACTGGTGAGAGTATAAAATAATATAGACCCTGGATATTTATAATGCTAGTAATACTGAATAACTCATGCAAGTTATAATTTTGGGTTTCTTTTGACATTACTAAAACTTTAGTGTAAAGGTGACTTCATTCCTCTAAAAATGTCTGATATTTTCAGAGACTTTCATAGTGCCACAAACTTGTTGTTTGAAGCCAACAGGGTGATATAATTTTCAGTGCAAGACAGTTCGTATCAAAGCAACACCTTCCTTTTAATGTGTTTGAAGTTGACTGTTTCACTCAACTGAATGTAATAGGATTTCAAAAAATGTCTGTCTGACACTGTTTTTATTGAGAACTTTTACTGCGGATAATGTGGTTAATGTTTGCATCATCATGAAAAATAACACTGGCCAGTTTCTTTCTATGTACAAACTATTGTCAGTCACATTTGATATAAGTACAGATTTATAACTTAGGTCTCAGTGAATAGAATGGGAAATGCTGTTAATGAAAGTTAAGCTGCTGCTGTTTCCAATGAAGATGAAATCAAGGTTATGTTGCAATTGCTTTTATTTTACTGGATGCTATATATGTTTATAGATGAAGAAAATATAGCAAAGGCCATGATTTAAACTACAAAAAAAAAAAAAAAATCTTAACCACCTTCATGCATACGCAAGGATTCACAATAGACTCTTGTGTAATTTCTATGATAATTGCCTCAGTTTTATTTACAAAGCTGCAAAGAAATTATAGACTCCAAAGAGTCCATAGATGCTTCACCTAGTTAAAAACTTAAAAACTGCAGATGCAGTAAAAATTCATTTATTGAGAGTGAGGAAGACAAAATTATAAATATGTTAGCAATGTGCAGTATTTGAAGAACATGAGTGCAGAAGGATATTGAGCAAACTCCGTGTCTGCTTAGCTGTGGGTGAGATTGATTAGAGATGTCCTGAATTCAACTCTCTTTATCAAATTCAAATCCTTGTAATCACTTACAGTAACAAATACTTTTATTCTGAACATTGTCTGTTTCAGAATAAGCATGTGCTGACAAAAAAAACAGTTTTACTTCACTTATTTTGACCTCTGCAGTAATGTGATATACAGACATTTGTTAGTATATAATACTGATGCTAATAAAACTACATTAATTCACTACAATCTACAAAATTCAAGGGAAATGCAACTCCCAGCAAAGATTTTATTGCCACGCTGTGACACTGCTCATTTACCCTGTGCTAAGTTTTCATTCTGCTGTGAGGGGAAAGGTTTTCTTATTGGGGAGGGGGGGGGTTATGCCATTGTTGCAGAAACTAAGTTAAAACGCAGTGAAAATGTTATTTTTATGCTACTTTGCAGTTCACTTTTTTAAAAAAAATTTAAATATCAATTATATGAACATACTTTACCTACAGGTAAACTCGTTGTACTGCTGTAGGTTACATGATTTGACAGATCACAGAATACAGTGTTACTGGCCAGACGTCATACTTCAAAATTCCAAAGTTGTGAGTTATCAAAAATCCTGCAGTATGTTTTTTGTTTTTTGGGGAG
Organism: Pterophyllum scalare; assembly: GCA_024447675.2. NCBI lineage: Eukaryota > Metazoa > Chordata > Actinopteri > Cichliformes > Cichlidae > Pterophyllum > Pterophyllum scalare. Next base: position 100,356 of record JAMQGT020012157.1, read on the forward strand.
GTTTTTTTGAAAATGCTGGATGGTAGATAAATATTGAAACAAAGGACTTGTCATTCCCCTATCTCATGTTTTTTGTATTGTTTTGTTGACTTTAACCACTGTATTTGTTAACAACAACATCTGTTAACTGCAGCATCACTGATTTATCACACGTATGTAGGATATGTCCCCATGTGTCAGAGGGAATAACAAAGGAGACCATGAAAAATTAGATATGGGATTAGTCTGGCCCTGGACCCTGCAGGTATTTTACCTATTTGGAAATCACTGCAAATCTGAGTGGGGTATTGGAATGCACCCATATACCAAACAGATGGGGCCTGAGCCACATGACCTCCTCTCTTCCCTGGAGATCTGGAGACCTGGAAAGAGGACAGACTACACAAATACACAAACAGCAAAAAAAAACAAAAAAAACACCACTCACACATAAAGGAGAAAGTAAACAAACAGTGTGTGGGAGAGAGGGGGGGCATGCATAAAAAGAAGAGAGAGACACTAGGGGAGGCTGAATTTCTGCAAGGACCAAATTCCAAATCCAAAAGACTTTGAAATGAGGCACTGATAGCTAAGGAAGAGGAAGGCCAGCACAGAGAAGAAAATAATACATGGAACAACACCATAAATAAGTTCTCTCTGTTTCTTGTTCCACTAACATACGACCTTTTGTGTTTCTGTAAAAACAATACCAGATTTAAATCTTTAATCTTCCTTTCTGCTGGTCGCATTTTCCCTGTGACTTCAACTTTTGGTATACTGGCAAAAAGACTGCAAGCTGAAAGTCTAATAGCATCATCGAGGTCTGTATACACGGCCAATTTTATTTGGAATTGTGTATACTGGAGCCCTGAAGCTTCTCCGTGTTCCTCTCCTTTGTTTACTTATGTCGCTTTGCTCCTAATCTGCCATGGTGAGAGTTGCGTGGGCTGGTGAAAAGCTTCAATGCTCTGGAACACTGGTACTGCACAAAGCAGTGAAGTCGTCTGTTACAGTACCTGAGTTTGAACTTAAAAAACCTTAAAAACAGAGCCAACCACTACTAGCCACAGTAACTCAAGCAGAGCATAAGGTTGTGGTTTAAACTGAGACATTAGTATGCTTTTAGATTTTTGAGAAACATGTTAAGTATTAAACAATTGAAGAGATATAATAATGATAAATTGAACAATTAAAACAACAAAGCTCCACTTCCACTTAGATGTCTATAAATAAATACTTAATTATTTTGTAGTCTCATTTAGTAATTATATAAATCTGCTGTAAATCTGGTTTCCTATTGACTTCAGGACAGTTAGTGCATTGTTTTAACTTTGGATTGAGTAGTGGTTGGATGGTAGTGTAACATGTGGATGCAATATTCCAGTGGGAAATAGAGAACAATCCTTCATGTGTAAAGAACATGATAGTTAAAAAGCCAAAGTGACACAACAGTTAAAACAAGCAAACAAAATCCCTGAGGTACGGTTACTTTTTTTTGTCGGTGGAGTCAAAAAAGTAGCAGTTTCAGATTCTTGAAGGCTAATGCTGCAATGAGTAAAGCAGTAAAAATATTGTAAATGTCAAACCTGACACAGTAGGAGTGAATGTCTCCTCTCCATCATCTGAATTTTAAGACTTTACATGCTTTTGCTGAAAGGATTTAATAAAACTTTTTTCACACCACATTCTAACTCCTCTACATCACACATTAGCCAAGGTGAATAGTAATAGAAAATGTATCTGTTAAAATAATAAATCAGAGAATAATTTGCTCATTTACTTGCTAAAGCTCCCTGTTTCCAAATATAGCTGCACATATACAGGGGTTGGACAATGAAACTGAAACACCTGGTTTTAGACCAAAATAATTTATTAGTACGGTGTAGGGCCTCCTTTTGCGGCCAATACAGCGTCAGTTCGTCTTGGGAATGACATATACAAGTCCTGCACAGTGGTCAGAGGGATTCAAGCCATTCTTCTTGCAGGATAGTGGCCAGGCCATGACGTGATGCTGGTGGAGGAAAACGTTTCCTGACTCGCTCCTCCAAAACACCCCAAAGTGGCTCAATAATATTTAGATCTGGTGACTGTGCAGGCCATGGGAGATGTTGAACTTCACTTTCATGTTCATCAAACCAATCTTTCACCAGTCTTGCTGTGTGTATTGGTGCATTGTCATCCTGATACAGGGCACCGCCTTCAGGATACAATGTTTGAACCACTGGATGCACATGGTCCTCCAGAATGGTTCGGTAGTCCTTGGCAGTGACGCGCCCATCTAGCACAAGTACTGGGCCATGATATGGCAGCCCAAACCATCACTGACCCACCCCCATGCTTCACTCTGGGCATGCAACAGTCTGGGTGGTACGCTTCTTTGTGGCTTCTCCACACCATAACTCTCCCAGATGTGGGGAAAACAGTAAAGGTGGACTCGTCAGAGAACAATACATGTTTCACATTGTCCACAGCCCAAGATTTGCACTCCTTGCACCATTGAAACCGGCGTTTGGCATTGGCACGAGTGACCAAAGGTTTGGCTATAGCAGCCCGGCCGTGTATATTGACCCTGTGGAGCTCCCAACGGACAGTTTTGGTGGAAACAGGAGAGTTGAGGTGCACATTTAATTCTGCCGTGATTTGGGCAGCCGTGGTTTTATGTTTTTTGGATACAATCCGGGTTAGCACCCGAACATCCCTTTCAGACAGCTTCCTCTTGCATCAACAGTTAATCCTGTTGGATGTGTTTCGTCCTTCTTGGTGGTATGCTGACATTACCCTGGACACCGTGGCTCTTGATACATCACAAAGACTTGCTGTCTTGGTCACAGATGTGCCAGCAAGATGTGCACCAACAATTTGTCCTCTTTTGAACTCTGGTATGTCACCCATAATGTTGTGTGCATTGCAATATTTTGAGCAAAACTGTGCTCTTACCCTGCTAATTGAACATTCACACTCTGCTCTTACTGGTGCAATGTTCAATTAATGAAGATTGGCCACCAGGCTGGTCCAATTTAGCTATGAAACCTCCCACACTAAAATGACAGGTGTTTCAGTTTCATTGTCCAACCCCTCTATATGTAATACATACAGATCAGAACTGATCTCAGAAAAGTGAAAACAGCGACATGAGTATCTTGTTTGTTTTTTGGTATCTCATCAGATTCCAGTTGAAGATCATGGGTTTACTCACAGTGTGCATCCGCAAAGAAGAAAAACATAAAAACTGTTGGCCTCTCAGCTTGCCAAGCTGCAGTTTTTGTTAATGGGACATAGACAGATATTATAGTTTTCAATGGCTCGTGGTCGAAGCTAGCTTCCAGAGACCACAGCCAACTGCTGCCACTGTCACAAGATAGCAGTAATTTACAGGATGGATAGAAACAGGCAGCATGAGATCCTTTACAGCAGCGGTCCCCGACCTTTTTTGCACCATGGACCAGTTTAATGTCCGACAATATTTTCACGGACCGGCCTTAAATGTGTAGCAGATAAATACAACAAAAATTATACGACCGGCATAAAAACTGTGATATTTTCTAAATATAATAATAAACTTGAATCTCACTGTGTACAACATAACATAAGTAACATCCTCTCTGCCCCAACGCTCTCTTATAGCCATGGTAATGTTTCAACATGTCTTCAAATACACCACAAAAACAAATATAAAGGGCATGAAAAATACAACTCACCATAATGCTAAATCAGTGTGATCCCTGAGCTTGTTTCTCTGCAACTCATTTTTGCTAGCTTGTGGATTGGCTGGGATCGGTTTCACTAAGTATCAGCTGGCACACACCAATACACTGTCAGAATCCCTACAGCGCTGGAGAGTGTCAGCTTGAGGCTTGGCTGGGTCCGCCTCACTGCTATTCCCGGTGTTGCTAAATATAAATGCTAAATGGACTTCTTCTTATATAGTGCTTTTCTACTCTAGTTGAGCAATCAAAGCGCTTTATATGAGTGTTATGTAGGTCAACCAGTCTAGTTCGTTAGACAGGCACATAACCAGTGAAGTTTGTGGGTTTAATTTTAGCGGTAACATATCATGTGACTGAGACAAGCATCTTGACACGTCTCAAGAGTGAGTCATGGACAGATGTAATGGAGAGAATCCGCCCATCCATCCATTTTCTTCTGCTTACCTGGGGCCGGGTCGGGGGGACAGCAGCCTAAGCAGAGAAGCCCAGACCTCCCGCTCCCCAGCCACCTCCACCAGGACATCTGGCGGGAGCCCAAGGTGTTCCCAGGCCAGCCAAGAGATATAATCTCTCCAGGGTGTCCTGGGTCTGCCCCGGGGCCTCCTCCCAGTAGGACATGCCCAGAACACCTCACCCAAGAGGCGCCCAGGAGGCATCCTAATCAGATGCCCGAACCACCTCAACTGGCTCCTTTCAATGCAGAGAACCAGCGGCTGTACTTTGAGCTCCTCCCGAAAGGCTGCACTCCCCACCCTCACCCTTGGTGGACCAATCCCAAAATATTGAGAATCCACCCATTTTTCCAAAATAAAACAGTGTTCAGACTCGGATAATAAATAAAATGGAAATAATGTAAGTTATTTATTCTTTCAGTGCGAATGACCCGCGGAGCAGGGGGTGGGGTGGGGAGTGTAGACCTCTGATTTACAGGACTGAATCTTGAATGAGATGTAAGGAGAGAGATTTCATTTTGGTAGGTTTTTTTTTTTAATATGTATATGTTTATATATCACTGGGCAAGCCCTACTGCCTTGCTTACCCTGACCAAGCATCCATGACTTAAACTGATATTGGCTTTTTTTTTAGGTCTGCCTGCAGGTGGCTCTATTGCTGACCTTACAATAGCTTCTATGACACTCTGTCTGCTGTATTCTTCAGATGATACTGTGGCTTTCTCTTAGTAACTCATACAGCTCCACATTTTAAAAATAATTTGTGACAAACCATTTGTCATGTTTTGATACTAGTTGAGATATTGATCATTACCAGTATGTTACAAGCCCACCTTTGCACTTAGAAGCAAGCAGGGAGGGGACAGAATTATGTACATTTCTTTTAACTTGATGCTTATTGTTTAAATTTGAATGTGGAAACTGGATAAAAATTTACATGAAGTTGAAAGGTCATTTAGGTGTGGGAGTACTAGAGGAATTAATGTAGTAAGACACTTCATAATTTCACAGCACTAATTTCACACTTTTGAGTGTATAAAAAGCACTAAATACAATACCTTCAACAGTGTTCTGTTCATTTCAGTTTTCCTAGTTTGTTAACCTCCTGTTTTTGCAGTTCTGCATGTCAGCCTTTAGGTCGAGTAGATGATTTTTCCTGGGACATATGCAGTACTTAATCTACTCCTCCACAGTCGGCCATCCACAGAGGTAGAAACCAAGATTGTAGCAGTTTTGTTACATAATTAATGTCTTTGTAACAATGTAAGATTAAGTAGTATTTAATTTTGTAAACCATATGTAACAGTATCTTCAGTGTATATAGTTATTATCCTAGGTAACAATCAGTCACATTAAAAATTGAGCTATCCATTTTAGAAGCTTTTTGTCTTCCTATACAGTGACTTATATCTTTGTACACAGATCATCTAATTTTTACTTGTAGTTGGATTCAGGTATTCTTTTAAATATACTGTATCACCTTTAATAATAGTATTACATATATGTACAGTGACAAATCTAAGTAGTATTAGTTGGATACTTTTTAAATGTGATAGTTAATTTTGAAGCAAGAATTCATTGCTCTGCACCCTGTGGTGGTAGAATGGCACTTTTGTGTTAATCATTCTCTTCTCTTCCATCTTCTCTGTTTTCCCCGAAGACTCCGTGGCATGATAATTTCTCATTTGATTCAGTTTTGCCTGGCAGAAGGGAGCTAAGCTCACTGATAAGATCTCCTTAAGAACCAGACATGTTGTCAGTAATGAAGGGAATTGCTTTGATCCGGCAACAAATAGGTCATTTAGACAGTGTCTGGTTTCTGATGTCGGATGATATAGTCATGACTCTCTCTCTCGTTCTCTCCCTGTCTCTGCCTCCCTCTCGCACCGATATCTCGGCTGACAATTTCTCGACCATTCTCTCTCTCACCTACAAACTGCATAGGCATTTCAAACAAACTGTCAAGACAAGGGGAAAAAATCCAAGGCAAAAAACAACAAAAGACAAAGAAAGAACTGAAAAACAGTTTTTTATTATTATTGACACTCCAGAAAATAAATCCCTTAATTATTTGATATTGAATAGAGTCATTTGATGTGTGAGTGTGTATGTTTGTGTGTTATTGCATGTTCCTGTGTGAGGTACAAGATAGTAAGTGTAGCAAGATGAGAAAAAGAGTTTTCCCTCTTTTCATTAAGTAAAATAGAAAGAAGTTGTGCAGTCCTGAGAAGCTCTTTGTGTTCATTTCATGTTGTGCTTCTTTTTTCAACACATTCCCTCCCCTTCTTAAGTTAAAATGGCAGAATGACAGTGAGAGCTGCTTGCAAGTGAAATGACATCTCGCCTGTCACAATATTCCGTGATAAAAGTAGACGAATGATAACATGCTTGGAAGATTCTTTGATATACCTGAAGAGGTTTTAGCCAGCCCCAGCATTGTAAAAAATTCACATTTTCTTTAGACTGTGGTCTCACTTACTTGAGTATTACTCAAGTAAGTTTACGTGAGACTTTTTTTTTTTAATGAAAAGGTCAGAAATAATAAGAGAATGCATGAATTTATGTCAGATAAAGTAAGACAGACTCATAGCCTTTACTGTGTGCAGACTATTCAAGTTAGCGTGCATAGTCACCCTCCAAAGGCCTATACTGAGCCAGGAGTGTGAGAATTAAAGGCAAAATAATGTTCAAGTCTAAACCTTTCTTGAGATCATTAGTTGGCATAAATAAAATCTTTGAGCACTGGAGAAAACACAGTTGTTCATGCTTGAATGCTCAAATGTATGCCCATGCAATTGTGCACAAATATTTGGTAGGAACAGATGAGGATAAGGACTCTGGCGCCATCCCTCAACAGTCTTAAACGTGTCTACGTGAACGTTGTGGGCGGGAAAGCTAATTGGTTGGAATGACTGTGGAAACATGCAGCTGAATCCCCGTCTCCACCCCAAGCAGGACGACTTGGAAACGGGTGGGAAATCAGGGGGGCGTGGAAAACCCAAATGGAATTATGGAGAGCTATCACTTCCTAACTGGTGAGGATTTATACACCACTGCCAAGGCCAACGGATTGAAGTAATTTCATTTTTCATGCATGGCTTCTGTCCCCACAGAGACCTGAAGCAAGGAGAGAGAGAGAGAGAGTGATGAGAGAGTATAGCAGAGGGGAGTGATGAGAGGAAAGAGAAGTGGAGATGAGAAAGAGTGACTTGAAAAGGAGAAGGAAAGGCAGAGAAAAAGAGAGACAAGGAGAGGGGAGGAGAAAAGGAGGGCAAATTGAAAGGGGAAGCACTTTGGCAGTCAGATCTGTAATAATTGCTTGTATTTTCTAATGCGACAGAAGAGGTATAGGAGTCGGCGTGCTGCGGTGTCTTTTTGCTTTGGATGTACCAGAGGGTAATGACAGTACATTGAGAGTTCAAATAAGCTGCTAGCTGGATATTTGTTAGTTTGTGGGTGTTTAACGGCTAGAGTTTCTTTGAAGTAATAGCAGTCAATGCCTGCAGTTCGTTAATTATCATAGCTGTCAGCAGTAATTCACTGAGATATGTGCAAAGCAGTCTGACATTCTCCTCCTCCTATTCCCTAAAGAAAGCACGCACACATACATGCATGCACAAATAGAATTAGTGGGTTGTTGTGACAGCTCTTCTTCTTGCATTCTTAGAGGGACAGTCCCTATAACTGATCACATTTGCTTGATTAGAAAGCCACACCTTGACCAGATTCTTCAACCAGAAAGCGGAAGATAATGTTAATGCAGATAAGGAGGAAAGAAAGGAAAAAAGTTATAATAGCAGCTTCAATAACTGTGACAGGTTTTTATTCTACCTGTCGTAAGAGTCAGGATGACATCTGCCTAATACTTTGTGTCCTTCCCTTGTCCTTGTTAGTTGCTCCAGCTATTTTCTCAGCAGGGCAGAATTCCTGGTATGTCAAAAGTGTAGCTAAATTGGTTCCTTGAGTGGTGAAAGATGGAGACAACTTTGGACAGTCTTCCTCTTCTGGTGCACTCAGGTTCTTCACTGAAATAGTCAATGATTAGAAGAAAAGGGTTGACCATTTCTGTGTGTGTGTGTGCATGCGTGTGTATGTGTGTCTGTACGTGTGTGTGTGAGTAAGTGGTATGATTGATTCATTTTGATACCCTGGTGGATTTTATGGGTTGTCATGTAGTTAATGGACGGAAATGGGTTGCTTGGAGTTTTGGACTTTATTTGGACCATGAATTGAAAAACTCCTCTAAATGAGTCCCAATTACACAGCTCTTCAGTCCAAATTACAGACCTAGCAGTGCACTTAATGCACCTATTAGTTGCCTATTTGCTGAACCAAACTGCAGGGCTTTTTTTTTTTTTGGAAGAATGTTCTACTTCCCATGCCCCACAGTTATTAGGTAAATTTCTTCGAGTATGCACCTCATTTTCCTATGGTCTATTTTTTGCCTCTGCAAAATTTGTTTATTGTTGTATTTCCTGTTCCCAAATTACCCATCAATTACAGGCTCATACTTTCACTTTTCTATGTAATAGAAAATACTGATTTTTTTTTCCTTTTAAAGAAGCTCAATACTTCTAAACACAATACATATTACTCCCGGTGGCAGCACTAATGGAATACTTCAGTACTTAGAGGTTACTGTAGAAATGCCAAACTTAGTCGTGTGTATATAGCACTTATTATGTGAGGAAATTATATTGCACAGCTCAGTAAGGATTAGGTTTAAGAAAGTAGTGGTTATGTGCAAGGAAGCAAGGTTAAGCCTTCAGGCAGGGTCATTCTAAAAAATATCAGTGAGTGCCTCCCACCTGATACCTCACAATCAGCTGTTCATTAACTTTGGGATAATTAATGAATTTGTGCAAAATGTTACCTTCATACTTTAAAAATAAAAGTGCATAGTGCTGGGTCACAATTTTTTAAAATCCTTATAACTTTTTATTTACAGAAGATAGCCACATGAAATTTTCAGAGCTGAAAAATGTGTTCATGCTCTGTTAGAAAAGATAAGTGTTGGATACCATGATTACACATCATTGTTCACAATCGGAGGGTGGAAATATGCCAACAGTACAAACTGACACAACACTTACACTGGAATAGAATTGAAGGGATTCTCATACAAGAGCTTAATCTTCCAAATAACTTGCCTGATCGGTGTATGTCCAAATGGATACACAGAACATGTGGACACTGATGCTATTTCTCCATTTCCTAACCATAACCTACATAACCCTGAAAGATTTTGAGATTTATTCCAGTGAATTTTCTGAAAACAGATAAAACATCAAGGAGAAGAAAATTGTTCTGTTGCTTTATGTCAAAAACATAAAGCGTGTGAACCATTATTCTAATGTCAAAGGTCACAGCCACACACAAAAACTGCATGTACAGAACTGATAGTCTAATCTGACTTGAACTTTGGTGAAAGTTGGTGACTTTGCTCCTTAACACCATGAAAGCATTATTCCCTTACAATTAAATCGACCACACTTACCTACATTTTTGCTACAATGATGAGAATCTGTATGTCTGCCAACATACAGTTGAAATTGGAAGTGAGCCTCCTTTGTGGTGTCAATGCAGTAACGCAATGGGCTTAAATGCTTCCTGGTTTGACTGTTATATAGCCAGTTACTGCCCTTTAGATTGAATTGGACAACTGCCAACTGGTGTTTTGGAGTTCTCTCATAGATTTCTATTCAGGATTCCTTATATCTTAGGCCAAGTCTAAGACACAAGAAATTAATGTAAGCTAATGTAATGTCCCCACAAGTGATGGAATGTCAGCTGTGTGTTACTGTTTGCGTGACCCTGCATGTTTCCAGTGAAAAATATGCAATAGAAGGTTTTTGAAGAACTGTATATCATAAATCCTTGAATAATAAACACCTCACAGTCAATACAGCACAAATAAAAGCAGGTTGCCAATGGAAACTATGAGTGTAGCTTCCTGGATGCATGAGAGAAATAAACGAATAAAATCAGTCACAGAAAAAAGATGCAGGGTTTGCTAAAATGTAGTGTTCAACTGTGATTGACTGACTTCCCTTTTCTTTGGTGTGATGCAGATTCGTTCAGACCAGGACCAGGACATCTCAATCCGGTACAGCATCACCGGGGTGGGAGCGGATCAACCACCAAATGAGGTGTTCAGTATCGACCCCGTGCTTGGAAAGATGTTTGTCACTAAACCGCTTGATCGAGAACATCGCTCCTCCTATCATGTGAGTGTCTTCTCTACACAAAATGGTGGTGTGAATGATGGATTTTGGATTTGCACTTCTTCTTTCATCGGTGCAGCAGCGCTATGTGTAACACAGCTGGGTAAAGTGAAGAATAAGTCAGAGACTTTGGTAATAAATCATTAAAGTCACAGCCAGTCAAATTACTGTTACTCATGACTGTTAAGCTGCTGGGCCAGTAACTGTAGCACATGACAGACTCACAGAAAGTTGTGATTACTTAAACAGATTACTTAAATAGATGGTATGTTATTTGCTTTCTTTCTGAAATGACATATACACTCATTAGCCTCTTCATTAGATACACCTGTTCAACTTCCTGGCAGCAGTTCTTTGGGTAAAAATACCCTGTTGATGCCAGAGGTCAGAGGAGAATGGCCAGACTGCTTCCAGCTGATAGGAAGGCAACAGTAACTCAAATAAATACTCGTTACATCGCGTATCTCTGAATGCACAAAACGTTGAACTTTGAAGCAGATGGGCTACAGCAGCAGAGGACCACACTGGGTGTTACTCCTGTCAGCTAAGAACAGAATTTGGCCTACCATCTGAATGTTCCCTTGTTGTGCTTACTCTGTGTAATTGGGGCTTTAATGCACCTTGAGCTGACAGTTGTGATTTGGCCCTATATAAATAAAATTGAATTGAATTGCCAGAATATATTAAAGACTGCACAAGTAGACTGCCTATTTCCAAATTTCAAAAATATATGCAGCGGTGTATCTAAGCTGAACAATAGGCACACGGAATTTTGTTTAACTTGTCCATAAGAGCATTGTAATATTGTTTTTAGCCCAGTGTAGCATGTAAAACAATGCATGCTGTGCATTTTAACGACACGCCAACACCTGCACTACCTCATTTGAATGAAACTTTCATCACGTCGAGCCTCTTCTGTCACCTTTGTGCTGTGCATGCTGTTCTAGGCATTGAAAATACCAAACAATCAGAAAAAGCACATTTAAATTTGAAGCAGTTTGTGGTACCACTGCTCAAGCTTATCTTTTCACTCATCTTTCTGCTGCTGTGAAGAGAAACTGTGATGTAGTGAGCGTCAACGCTAGGTTCATCAATTGAAGTTTCTATCTCTGATTCTCTCTCTCTCTCTCTCTGTACCTGCCACCATCTGTGTTTTTATGGGGACCTAGTCTGAGTTACAGTCCTGTAAGATGGCAAATCTAACCTTTCAGTGGGAGGTGAGCAGATTTATACCCAAGGGAAGGTCCAATCAATGAAGCAATTTGTAAAGAAAGGAAGATGCTTGCTAAAGCCTGCCTAAGTAAACTGTTGTTAAAGAAAAGCATTACTTGGAGGGGACTGCAAAATGTGGTTGGAAACCAGATGAGACAAAGTGAAGATGTATGTTTAAACAAGTTAAGAAAGGTGTTGCGGTTCAATTAAAGGGCTCTTGCAGTTAGAGCAGCATGTATGCAATTAAACAGCATTGTATGAAGCACAAATATTCTCAGTCTGTGAAAATTAAAGCCACAGAAAGTTTTGTTTATTGAGAATTTCTATCAAGGAAACTGTAACAGATTTAAAGTTAGTTTGTGACTTTGTGGCCTCTCTTTTGTTTACTTCATATTTCATGGAAGGACAGAACAAAGTTAAGGTTTAGTTCTTTTTTTTATTTTGAAAGAATGAGCGCTCTGAAATTCAAAACCAGCCATGCAACAAAATGCATTCTTATGAGGAAAAAAACCTTGAAGCTTCTGGGTCTGTTGTTATCTTTATCAGGATGCTGCCTCCTGCCAAATGCATAGCGCTGTCTGGTACGGTCTGTTTTCTCCCCCTGCCTTTCAAGATAATAACTTTAATGTGGACCCAGAATTACATTTTGTCTTCTTTAAACATGGCGGTAATCTCTGACTCCTGCTGTTATTGAATTAGGGTGTGGGTTCATGTGGGATGGAGGGATGAGGGTGGGTATAGATAAGGGGCCTGGCTCCTAGCCTGTTACAGCACAGCGAGATGTGATATGCGATGGCAGCACACGGATATTGGGTGCAGGACAGATCAGACAATGCAGTGGAAAAAAAGTAAAGTCAAATTAACCTCAGGGAGACCTGAAGATGCAATTCTGGTGGAGGTGCAGAGTGGAAGCAGACGGTGGAGAGGACAGAATGAGCAGCAGTGAAGAGGATCTTCACCTCTCTGAGGAGAAGAAGTCGATGGAGAATGCTACTTATTCTATTTCCTGCCACAGCGAGCCTGGAGGCTATTTCATTTATCTGACACTCATGCTCCTACAGTGGCCAGGTAGTTTTTTCCTATCAGGCATGTTCATGTGGGAAAGGTACCATTCCCTCGATTCATTCTACATGTTGAAAAAAAATTGCTCTTGTTAAAATTTATAATCTTTATCTGTTCTCACCACGTTTTAACTTCCCCTCAGTCTTTCCCAGTTTAGTTTAGCTTCGCTTTTAATGAATATCCCAATCATAATGTGGAGAGTCCTTCACCTGAAATTGATCATTGGCATTTGACCAGAATAAATATTTACAAGCCTGCGTTGTTAAGATCAGGGAATAGATAGGATCGTTTTTTTTTTTTTTTACTTCATGTGATATAAAGTAAACATCCCCGGTGCTTCCACCTGACAGGAATATCACTGAATAAGTCATGCTCAGGGATATAAACATTCCTGAGTTAAGTGAACTGAATGAAAACAGATTTGGGGAAAACGAAGAAGTTCATTTTGAAATACCACTTCAGTCTGCTTCTTTGACCTTCTCGTATTCAGTGAAAAAAATAGTTCACAGGCATTTATTTAAACTCAACATTTCCCTGATAATTCAGTTATTTTCTGTACTTTCATTTCCTTTCAAGCGGTTGTTTTTTATTTTTTTTGTGGGTTTTTCAAAGAGTAAGAAGTAAGGACACGTTTTACAACATGTATTGATTTCAGTAATAACTTCATGTACAAACTTTGTGAGAAATCCTAGTTGGTGATTCCATTGATCTGAGCAAAGCTGAGTTGAATTTGAGATGGGCTGACCATGTTTGTGGAGTCAGAGAGAAGTGGAGAGATTTCAGGACTCTTTCAAACAAAACCAGACAGAATGTTGGCCAGGGATCCAAAACAGTGATTCTGAAACTGACACCTTGCTTTTACAAAGGAGCCAACTTTCAAGAAAATAAGATGTTTGTTGTTTTGCTTTCTGCTGAGATAAAAACTTCTGGGGAGTAAGTGTAAAAGAGATAACGAGTCTGGAGAAATAATATAAGCATAAAGGCAATTTCTCTGAAAGAAAAATGTATAGAATTTTACTTTTGACTCTATTTAATATGGTTGGGGAATCTTTTCTTTTCTTTTTTTTTTTTTTAGTTTTCCATACTATAATTCAAAAATGCTGATTTTTATCAGCCTATATAAACAGTGCATAAGTGTTTTTCAGTTTGGCTGAAAAACACTTTAAGTTGGTTTATGTTTTATTTATGTTGTTTCTTGCTTTTTTTGTACGTGACACAAGGGCATTTTAGATGTTGCACTAAATACTTTAATAGATGATATGGCCAGAGAGTTTCCTCATAGAGAACTTTGACTGGGAGGTGAAATAGTGCAGGATGAATGTGGGCCAAAGATGTAATATCATAATTGTTTAATGCGTTTCAGTATGTGTGTGTGTGTGTGTGTGTGTGTGTGTGAGAGAGAGAGAGAGAGAGAGAGAAAGAAGCTTCGGACCATAAAATGTTCAGAAAAAAATTTAAAAATGAAAAAATCCTAAGAACAAAATCTCAGATTTTACAGGCCTCAGTTAGTGTGTTAAATTTTTACATTTCATGGCATCACAATTAAAAAAGTCTAAACAGGGTTGCCAGGAGAAAGCTTCTTCTCTCTAAAAAGAACATGGCATATGTGTGTAACATTACACTGAACAAACCACAAGACTTCTGGAACAATGGCGTTTGGACAGGGCAAACCAAAGTGGAGATGTTTGGCCCTAATGCAAAGTACCAAAAAGCAAACACAACATATCAGCACAATCACCTCATACCGACTGTCAAGCATGGTGCTGAAGGAAGGACTTGTTTTGCAGACACAGGACCTGGGCACTTTGCAGCTATTGAGTCAGCCACAAACTCCTCTGTATGCCAAAGTATTCTAGAGTCAAATATGAGGCCATCTATCCAACAGGTAAAGCCTGGCCAAAATTAGTTCATGCAGCAGGACAATGGAGGGCAATGATCCCAGGCACACCAGCAAATCCATAACAGAATGGTTGAAAGAAAAGAATCAAGTTATTGCAATAGTCCAGTCGAAGTCCAGACCTCAACCTGATTGAAATGCTGTGGCTGGACCTTGAGAGAACTTTGTATAAACGAATGCCTGCAAACCTCAATGAACCGAAGCAAAGCTGTAAAGGAGAGTGGGTCAAAATTCATTCACAGTGATGTGAGAGACTGATAAAGTCACAGAGAAAATGATTACTTTGTTATTGCTGCTAAAGGTGGTTCTATAAGCTATTGAGTCATGTGGTATACTTAGTTTTTCACATGACTGCACAGTCTTATGAAAACTTTCTTTTTTACAATTGTATATATTGGTTGATTAATTAAAAATTAAGTGTGCAGTGACTTTTAAAATGTACCCACTTTATTTTTAGTGCTAAATACTTGCAGAGGACTGTTTATGACCTTGCAAACAGGGCACCTTGTGGTGTAGCCTGGCAAAGCAAAACCCATAAGGCCACAAACGTTCACTGTCACAATCATAAATGAAGCCGAGTCAGTTTAATATGACATAACATTTTTGTGAGCTTTTAATTTCTGTTATCTTGATTTTGGTAGCTGTCACAGGGTGCTGCTTAGACAGATTTCAGTAGGTAAAATAAATGGAATCTGTAAATGTGTGTGTGTGGGGGGGGGGGGGACATGACGGTCACAGAAAAGAAGTCTTAGCATAGACAGGATTAATTTAGAAAGTGTTGGCAAACCTCATTAGATACACTCAGAAAGTAAAATAAGTTTTTGTACCTCTAGTGATGCTATGGCTTGTCAGTGGAGTAATGCTCTCTAAGGTATTGCTGTTTTACAGACATCAGTATTGAACCTACATTGGCAATTTGTCCCTTTTTTAAAAAAAATGTCCCCATTTATTTGTTTTGTATATTTCTATGATTATTCATTAACTGGAAAATGGACTGACATTTGAACAGTGCTTTTCTAGGCCTGCCACTGTATCTACCTTTTACACCTTTAGCCAATTTAGAATCACTGATTAACCTAAAATGCGAGGCTGTGCTAACCGTTGTGATTTTGATATAGAAGACAGACACACAAGTAATTTTTTTAACTTCAATAAATAAGAAAATTGGCAAATTAATATATTAAGAAATATTTGTCTATATTGATATATCAAGAAATATATTAATATTTTTTTCTTTTTGATTTGGTTGAACACAAACAAAAAACAAATGTTTCTACTATTATTTTTCTCCATAAACGTAAAACCTAATAATATTTCATACAGGACTTAGTCATACAGTTAGAGTTGAACGTGAAAATTCAGTGTCCCCTTGTTCTACCACTGGGTTGAAACAGCAGGCAGTGAAACAAGGCAGCAGTGACGCTGACATGTCAGATGGAGAGGTGACAAAAATTTGCAATCTAAATAGATGGTCAAACCGGAAAAGTGTGTATTACACAGAGTAGCACAAAACGCCTGCATCATTTCATCATCTATAACCTAAAGATAATTCTTCGGTTTCCTTGTCTCCTAGCTGCGAGCCCATGCTGTGGACATGAACGGCAACCAAGTTGAGAACCCCATCGATCTGTACATCTTTGTCATCGATATGAATGACAACAGGCCCGAGTTCAAAAACCAGGTCTACAATGGCTCTGTGGATGAAGGCTCGAAACCAGGTAATAAAGTATAGATGGACAAAATGAAATGGGGTCAATTACAGTAGAAATATATTTTTAAAAATGTAAAGAAACTTATGGGTGAACAGAAAAAGAACAGTGAATATATCAGGAGAGACTACTGTTGTTAAAAGTATGACTATACCAGTGAATCTTTGATGTAACAGAGAATTTTCCATTCCCCTTGATTTAGCAGACGGACAGAGAATCTGTCTCCTAGAGTGGCTTTTCATTTAGCCTGGTGCAGCAGTGGTCATAAACCAAAGAGGGTGCTCAGGCTGGAGAGGAGATTGAGGATTAAATGTACCACGCTGTAGCACCACTGGGTCATTTTATGTCTAACCTCAGAGCGGAAGAATCACAGAGATGAGCTCTTTGTGTGCAAGCGTGTGTGAGTTTGAACCCGATGAGCCAGAGTTTATTGCACCAGAGGTGATCTCAGAAGGTGCGCGGGTGCTCAATGCCTTTTCTTTCTGCTTTGCTTCCTTACCTTCTTACTTTGGTCACACCTTACTTTTATTCTTTCTTGTTTCCTTTTTCAATTTTCTTTCCTAAATGATACTGTTCCCTTTGCCTGGGCCTCGCCTCACACAGCACACAAGTCCCTGTATGGCATGCATGACATTCAGCTGAACAATAATCATAAAAAAAGAGAGTTTTAGAATTTAGAGCTCCAGTGGTTTCAATGGAAGGCCAATTACAGACTTGAATTAGTTTGCAAATTAAAGAGTCATTATGGGGACCTAATCCTGTCAGGCACAGCTTAGGATCCCCATACAAAGGGTCCACATTAAACCCCCTAAGACTGCAGCTTAATGAAATTACCCCAGCGATGTGTGGCACATTGTGATTCTAAATCTCCTTCTCTCTATCCCCACATCTCTAGAAAAAAAAAAAGATGGGTAGAGGGCTGATAGTCTCTCCACTTGGAATCACACCAAATATGGAGTCTGTCCTCTATTTCTCTCTTTTCCTCTCCCTCCCCCTGTTCCTAACAGCTTTTTTGTTGTCTCGCTGAGAGGCCTTTAGAGTGCTCCCTCTGGCCGAGTCATTGACAAATGTTGCTTTGAAATGTAATGAAGTTTGAAATGGGAGCTGCGGTTACAATTATCCTCGGACAGGGGCTGTCACTGGCATGATATCACTATCTCTGGCAATTAGAATTGGCTACAAGAGAGGGAGAACAAGAGGGAGAAAGAGATAGAGAGATTGGGTGACAGGCAGTGATCCCACAGAGTTATATGAGTATGTGGAGGCAGGCAAGCTAACAAGTGTTGTATTCATGAGAGAATAGAGGCTTATTCTTTGCAGCTGATTTGTCTCCATACATCATACCTATGCTTATATTCAGAATAGTTTTTATTATTAGTTTTTAATTTATCCTTTAAATGTAAAAAAAAATATTTAAAAATATTTATTCTTATACCTACTTTGCTCTTGGTTTCTAGTATCTACCCAATAATTTTAAATTGTGCAAAATGTGTTTATAAGGCACACCTGTCCACAGAATCAGTTTCTTCCATTCTAACTTCTCCTCCACCATGGGCAAGACCAAAGAGCTTTCAAAGGACATCAGCGACAAGACTTAATGACCTGGTCAAGGCTGGAATAGGTTACAAGATCATCAGAATCCTTGGCTAGATGGTGACAACTGTTGGAAAGTGGTGTGGTCAGATGAAACCAAAATGCCTGTTGTGTTTGAAGGAAGAGAAATACTGAGTATGACCCAAAGAACACCATCCCCACAGTCAAGCACAGCGGTGGAAACATTATTCCTTGGCACCTTTTATCTGACTACTTCAAGGGCCAGTTAACAGGGTCACGTACCAAACTTGGATGAGAACCTCTGTCCATCACCCAGAACACTGAAGATGGATCATAGATGAGTCTTCCAGCATGACAGTGACCCAAAACATACCATCAAGGCAAAAAAAAGACTGGGTAAAGAAGAATCAAATGAAGGGTCATGGGGTGGCCTAGCCAGCATACAGACCTCAATCCTATTGAACCAACTTACAAATTCAGCAGGGGATCAAATACCTATTTCTTCCACTGTAGAGGTGGCAAGGCTGAGACTATTGCTTAAATTAGGGTGGGAAGAAACTAATGGCATCATAATCTTTTGTTTGCTGCATGGCAAATGTCTGTAGGTCAGCTAGTTATTTTGGGGGTCATTTTGTTATCATTCACTTATGGACACGTGATTGCAATGTAGACATATACTATGAGAATTCATACAGTATATGACAGATTCTTATGTAAGCTTCAAGTCCACTTCAGAAGTTTGTATTCTGTAAAAAAAAAATAAAAAAAAAAGGGAGGGGCCGCCGATGCACCTGTTACCTGCCCTTACTTGCTGTGAACAGAATCTCAGCGTATCACCGCTGAGACTCTGATCAAACTCACTTTGAATTACCGTAATTACACGACCGTTTGTCCTATCGCAAAAAAATTCAAACAGTTTCTGAAAGCTGAGAATTTGCGCTTTACATCCAACATAAGGTTATTATGGTAATTGTTGCCAGAAGTCCCTGAATGGTGGCACGTGGTAAATAAAGAGTTAAGCTACAAAGAGTGTGCCAGTGGAAATAAATGCTGACAAATATTCTTTTCTTCTTCAGGAACATATGTGATGCATTTGTCAGCATTCGATGCAGATGACAACACCACAGCTAATGGAATGGTGCGCTACCGAATCCTGTCCCAGACACCACACAGCCCAATCCCTAACATGTTTACCATCAACAGCGAAACTGGGGACATTGTGACAGTAGCGCCTGGTCTTGATCGAGAGGTTGGTCTTCTCTAACATGAAGCATTTACAAAGCAAATCTGTTAACACTTTAGATTAATCATTTTTTAATAAATGATAGAGTAATGGTTGATTAAATGTGAGTGTTTTTTGTTTGGTTGATTTTTTTTTTTACTGTTAACAGTAATGAAGTGTTAACTGATGTTTTTGGCTAATATATACTGTGTGGCACATGAAAGATAAAAAAAACTGGTAATTAGCAACAACCGAATATTGAATTCACAAGATAATGTATTTGTCATCATTTCATTGTTGATATCAGTAGAATATTATAATTACTTATTAATTTACCATAAACCTTTTATGTTTTATACTGTACAGGTAAAATAATTAGTCCATTCCATGAAAAAAAATACTGGTCATGGCAGTTAGCTGCTCCTTCCTGAGCCTGGTTCTGTAGGAGGTTTTTCCTATTAGAAAGGGAGTTTTTCTGTCCCACTGTTGTCAAGTGCTGCTCATAGGGTATCATCTGATTGTTGAGGTTTTCCCTTTAATATTGAAGGATGTTTACCTTACAGTATGAAATGCCTTGAGGCAACTGTTATTGTAAATTGATGTAATATAAATAAAATTGAACTGAATTAGGTAAGGAAGATGAAAATACTTTTAGTCATACAGTCTGTGAGCCCTTGCGTTCTTGCACAATGTCTATGAAGAAGCCATAGCTGGTGAGAAGTAAAAACTTGTATCTCTATTTATGGAGTTCCTAATAGCATTGTTTACTCCGATGGCACCCTGAGATATGACTTTCAAATGTTCTGTTGCCATGTTGCCACACACACACACACACACACACACACAAACACACACATGAACTCATCATTTTTTACAGTAAATTGTCTGCGGTCACCTTGTGTATGGAGCTCTAAAAGTTGTGACAAATCCAAATGTGTTTATTCTCGCAACATGGATGTGCCAGTGACAACTCTGCAAAGAAATCTCCGAGACGGATCATCCTCCCAAACTGTCACCAGTGACAGACCTATTAACAACACATCATGCAGCAGTGGGCTGCTCATGTTGCTGCTCATGTTGCGCGTGCGCGTGTGCGTGTGTGTGTGTAAGAGAGAGAGAGAGTTTGTGTGGTAAAGATAAAGTGGAAATATCTGAGATAGAATGCCCTTGACACCTGTCAGACAAACACAAAAGCCCATATAATCACATCTACACTCGATAAAACACAGGCAATAGAGTGAAAAAACGAAAACTGAAGGGAGCAATAGAACAAAAACTGAGCTAGTAAGATGGGTTATTACAATGAGGAGGGAGGAAGTGTGTGAATTTGGCAGTGAAGATAGTGTGATGGAGACAGAGAAGCAGGATGAGACATGATGGTGCCAGAGGGAGAGTGAGGTATAAGGGGAACATAGACTAAAAATGTCTCAGCTGAACCTCTTCCCTTTTTCCTGAGTTTATCAGCACACTGCTAATCCACGCAGTCAACCCTTAAATATAAGATTATTCTCCTGCCACCCCTAAACACCCTGCCACCCCTAAACACACACATGCAGAGATAAACACACACACACAAAGAAGCAACTTTGTACTTCAAAGAAATTGTGCCGAAATAATTATTTCCCTTGCCCGTAACCTTTGTAATAACATATGCTTATCATATTATATGTTTATCCAAGTTAGTATCACTGGGATTTCAGTTGCTTTTCTGATCACATCTGCTTGCTTTGTGATCAAACAACAGCCACATGTAAATATAATTTGCACAGGTTGGTCATAGTCCCAACAAGATAAAAACTCATCCACTGTTTCATCTTCCTGCTACTTTACGCAAGCTTGACAAAAATCTATAGACAAACCTACTTCAGCAGAGCAACAAGTCAAGCCAATAGAGCAGCGTCAATCCAGCTGACCTCTGACTTGTTATATTTTCTAACAAATCCACTAACCTTATACACCACATAGATCCAATTACAGTAAGGCAAGCAAGTAGTGTAGAGATTCTTAATGCTTTTTTGACGCCACATCTAAGACCTATGAGCAGATTTCATTAAACAGATAACACATCAGTACTGCATGTTAATACCAGGTGCAAACGTGGCTTTTAGATCTTGGGAAAAGGGAGTAATGGGAAAAGAATTTTACAAGCCTGCCTCTCTAACCTCTTTTGCCCTTAAACATCACCATCCTCCATCCATTTTCTACCACTCATCTATGTTCAGGTCACAGGTTTACCTTCCACACCAGCCTGAAGGATGTTCTTTGCCTAAGCTTTGTCTAATTCTTTGTCTAACTTAAACCTCACACCAACAGTTAACACTTCTGAAGTGAGTATGAGCCAGAATGTGCTCACTATGGGCCAAAAACCAAGATTGGTGACCACATATACAATGAGGAAAATAAGTATTTGATAGACTGCCAATTTTGCAAGTTTTCCCACCTACAAAGAATGAAGCGGTCTGTAATTTTTTATTGTAGATACACTGCAACTGTGAGAGACAGAATCTAAAAAAAAAAAAAAAAAATCCAGAAAATCACATTGTATGATCTTTAAATAAATAATTTGCATTTTATTGCATAAAAAAATCTTTCGTCCATTTTCTAATAATTGCACCAACAGTTGTTGCCTTCTCACCAAGCTGCTTGCCTATTGTCCTGTAGCCCATCCCAGCCTTGTGCAGGGCTTCAATTTTGTCCCTGGTGTCCTTGGACAGCTCTTTGGTCTTGGGCATGGTGGAGGTTGGAGTGTGATTAATGGAGTGTGTGAACAGGTATCTTTTATACAGGTAACAAGTTCAAACAGGTAATTAGTGCAGAACAGGAGGGCTTCTTAAAGAAAAACTAACAAGTCTGTGAGAGCCAGAATTCTTACTGGTTGGTAGGTGATCAAATACTTATTTCACGCATTTGCGAATTAATTATTTAAAAATCATACAATGTGATTTTCTGGATTTTTTTTTCTTTAGAGTGTACCTACGATAAAAATATTTGGACTTTTGGAAGAATGTGGTGTTAGTGGAGTCACCAGGACTAAATTTCATAGTATACACATGACATATGGAACAGAATAATCATAGATGCTGCTAATGGTAGTCTCAATGGTTCAAGCTCCGCATTAAATGCTAGCAGCAGTAACTTTTGCAGACTCTGTTCTGCTTAGATTAGTTTGCTTGCTGTTTTCATTTGGAAGCTATAAAAGGTGATTAAGGCCTCAGTCACACAGGCCTAGAGACCAGTCGTCAGCCATCTGGCAACCATTGCTTGCAAGGGAAAAATATGAATTACCCAACTGGTTGTGGGTGGTTGATAGCGAAAAGTGTGCATTCTGCGACTGGCTGGTGAGTGGTTGCTGGAGGCTGTTGGCATCCACTTGCATGAAATCATTCACAAATGGGGTATATGGTGCTATAGCAAAAACATTTTAATTGCTTTGGTTTCTAGCAGGTTGCTGAGGTTGCCTGTAGTTTATGTGGAAGGCAACAGCTGCAAACACTCACAAACTACTCAGAAATGCTATCAATACTTAAAAGTGCTGTGCAAACTGTAAATGGAGAACATTCACTATCCGTTTCTGGTTTCCACCACATTTTTTCAACTTTCCTTATAGTTCAGAGAGTAAATGGTGATTCTTGCATATTCTTTTCAAATTATGCACAGCTGTTGCCATAGGTTAGTGACCAAAGCAATCACAAGGTGGTTTGGCGCAGCACATTCTTTGTGATCAGTTAAACCTAGCAAAGCCAGCAACCACTTGCCAACGGGTCAGGGAACACACATTTTTCAACTAAATGATTTTCTTCCTAGTCGGCAGTAGTGTTAATTTAACATTACTGCACTACTACACACAGTTTCCCCTTTCCCTTCTCTCACACTGTGTGCACCTCCTTAATAGATGTGAGTGAAGCTTGCAAGATACAGGGGACATAAAATAATATTAATCAAATTGGCAACAATTGTTATGTTACTCTAAGTATGAGCTTTCTTCATGCTATTTTAATGCACTCTCTAGCAACCAGTGCACTGCTGGTAACAGGTGGTGTGCTAAAGCCAGAGCAATATTGAATTGAATTGAGTAGATCAGCTCATAGAATTTTCCCCATTGTCAACAATACCTAATCCATCTTTTTGAATCAGGATAAGACTGGCATCCAAACCAAATATTGGATCAGCATGTCCTTAAGAAATACTAATCTGTTAAACTAGTTAATCATATTGTATTAATGTACAACACCAGCTAACTTTTGGTTCTAAGATGTTACATAGCCAATCGCTTCTAGTCACAGTTGTAGCGCTGATCTACAGCAGCACATATCTCTTGCTTTGTGACTGGATGTTTTAAACAAGCAAGTTAAAAAGTAAGACTGATGACAGCCCCACTAATCAGTGGCATAGTAATGCAGTACTTTGAAGCAGAACACGAACAGTTGTATGTATGCTGTGTCAGAGTGAGCTGGTATATAACCACTTCATCACCTGAAAGGCAAGAAGACTGCTAGAATTAGCAAAGCTAACATTAGCCACAAAAAAACTAACCTGACAATATGTGTGCATTGTTATGTATGCTGGAGTTATGTACACACATTTCAGTGACAATGGGGTGGCTGTGGCTCAGTAGGTAGGGCAGGTCATTTATTAATCTGAAAGTTCGTGGTTTGATTCCTGGCTGCTCCAGTCTGCATGCCAAAGTGTTCTTGGGCAAGATACTGAACCCCAAGTTGCTCTCCGATGCAACCGTTGGAGTATGAATGTGTCTGAATGTTAGATAGAAAGCACTTTGAAGTAGAAAACAGTGCTTGTATGAATGGGTAAATGCAAATGCGCTCAAGTGCTCAGCTGGAGTAGAAATATACACACACACACACACATATATATATATATATATATATATATATATATATATATATGCTAACCTTTTATGCTTAACCTGGTCCCTTAATTTTTTCTCAGTTTGTAGTGTTGTCTATCATTTAGCTTAGTGAATTAGTCCAATAATTTCTTTTACTCCCATTTAAACAACTAGCAAGTTAGTCACTAGGAACATTCCTGTTGCATACAGGATTGCAGCTGAAAGCACCACTGTTTCTTCCACACGTCATGGTTTTATTATCCACTGGTGAAAAATAAAGCATCCATGAAGTTTTACCTTACCTGTCTATAGACTCCAAAACCACAAGGAATTGAGCCATGAAATTTGCCATTTATGTTCTTTACTGTTCAAAGATGTGCAATACGATCCATATTCCTGGATGTTTAGTACCCTTTGTACACTTTGGCTGTATGTATCTGAAGGGGGGTAGTTAACAACATGGAGGCTTTCAGGCTGCTAATGCTATGATAATATATGCTAATGATATGCAGCCTCTTTCTCATGCTTGATTGAATTACCCTGATCATATTATGCTGTGTGATTGGCTATACCTTCTTGACCATTATTGTCTGAAGAGGAGAAAGTGGAGATTCCCTATATCTAGCAACTGACCTAGGTCACTGAACACCTGAGCCAGTCTATTTATAGTAAAATTAGTTCTCAGCTAGAGACTTATTGATTAGCCTGTGAAGGCAACTTCTTATTGGCTGTTCATTGTCTATAATGTTGGTCAGGGATAACTCATGGCCATAAATAGTA
Source organism: Pterophyllum scalare (assembly GCA_024447675.2). NCBI lineage: Eukaryota > Metazoa > Chordata > Actinopteri > Cichliformes > Cichlidae > Pterophyllum > Pterophyllum scalare. The sequence continues at coordinate 125,000 of JAMQGT020012157.1, forward strand.
CAGACTATGACCCATCATTGAGCAATATTAAAGCCATACCTACAGCTCAGCAATATTACTCAAATGTAAACAACATAGTTGGATTATGTATTGCACATGGTTACCTTATGATTATACATAATGCATTGATATCAGCAGATTATGTAGTATGAGTGTATTATGTAGTAATATTCCTTGATTGAATGGGTGTTGTTAATACTTGAAAACATATTTTTGCTGGAATATATATATCATATCTTTTCTAACCCAGGGATGACTAAAAGTATTTGCCTCCAAATTAGAACAAAATAGTTTTGCAGAACATAATAAAATTTTTGCTGAATGGATTTCTATTATGAAAGGGGGCTGTAATGTTATCCTGACTTCTACATTTATTTTCTATTTTCATTAATTGCAGGATGATATCCCCATCGGTGATGGGTCTTTTCCCCTATTATTTCTTCATTTGTATACTGGGGGGGCTTGTTCACAAGTGAAGGGAGAGTAGAGCAAGAGACAGATATAGATTAATGCAGCATCTGCAGTGACACGGATACTTTACCAGTCTGTTCTGGTAAAGAGAGCGTGGTCAGTCTACATTCCCGCCTCACCTATGGCCATTAGCTGTGGGCAGTGAGTGAAAGATAAGATCAGAGATAAAAATGGCAGAAATTAGCTTCTTCTGAAGGGTGTGTGGTAGGGTGAGGAACTCAATCATTTGGGAGGGGCTCAGAGTAGAGACAACACCTGAGGTGGTTCAGGAATCTGATTAGAATGTCTTCTGGATGCCTTCTATGTCATGCCAGGAGGAGACCCTGGGGCAGACCCAGGACCTATCTATTGGCTGTCTTTGGATCACCTCTGCATCCCCCTGGAAGAGTTAAAGGAGTTATCCAGGAAGAGGGGGTTCTGGGCATCTTTGCTTGTGGAGGCAGAGACCCACCGAGACCAGGAACTAGATAAATGGCCGAAAATGGATGGATAGATGTGTACACTGTACAAATATTTTTCAAATAAATTTTTGTGCACACAGTTTCTGCAGCATACAAATACATACTGTATCCCAACAACATTATTCCTAGACAGCAAATAAAAGTCTTAACCCTGCCAGAAAAAAGTACCTTCTGTACTGTACATAAACTTCACAGGAAGATTCTACGCTGCACACTGCAGTGTTTACCTGGTCCACTTTTAGTCAGCACTTTAGCCCTTTGAAACTTGGAAAGTTTCTGCATCTCCCTTCTCTTTTTGGACTGGAGTGTTGGAGGTGTTAGGCGCTAGAAAAAAAGCATGAAGAAACATCATTTATTTTTGGTATTATCCCTCCCTTGTGCCTCAGTTGCATCCCCTGCTGCCTCTTATCCTATCTTCTGTTCTTTACTTTTGACTGTCTTCTTCCTCTTCTTTGTAAACTCCCACACTGATTCTCTTCTAAAGATTTCCACTGGTCTGCAGTGGACTTTTAAGAGCTTGTTGACAGTAACAGACCTTAGTACTCCAGAGAAAACTGGCTATGCTGCGGTGTTGTTGCAGTGCTGAGAGGTTCAGAGGAGCGCTACATAATTACTCCCTTGTCTAATTAGTGAGAGTGTTGTGTACACGCTGTACACAGGCTGATGGGACAGTCAGGCAAGCAGAAGATATGGAGAAAGAAAGGTGTGTGTATGTGTTTGTGGATGTTTGTGTGTATTTATGGGTGTTAATGAGAGTGTGTGTACAAGGTTGGAGTTCAGCATCTCATCTAGCATCAAGATGAGAGGAACTGAGAGGAGCTGTCTAATCCTCCTGATATGGCATCCTGGCCTAATTGGGATATTTACTCGGTAATTAGCAGGTGAGAGAGACACTGGGAATGTAATTGGGAATCTCAATGACGAGACACATTATCCAGACAGTCAGCTCCTGGGGTCCATCCTTCCTGCAGCCCATTAACTGCACCCTGGGACAGAAGAAGAGACAGGGGAAGCTATGAACAGAGGAAGGGAAAAATGGTGGGAGACGAGCTACATGGCTAGAACAATGCAATGCAAACGGCTGATAAGAAAAATAAGAAAACCATATGTCAGCAACTAGTGAAGTGACACTGTGTCATTTCAAAAGATGAAGCAGCATTTATCATTCCCTCACATTATTGCCCCATAGATAGTCTATTAATCTCTGTCAGCTGGATCATTGTCTTTACATCTGTCCATCAGCAGCGCTGAATAAGCGATGCCTTTGATAACTTTGATGGCATACTGTACCAATGGGGAGGCTTCACAGTGGTGCCTTCAGATGGTCTGAAGTCTGGATACGTTCCAGTGAGGAGATTTCAGCTCAGTCAAATGAAAGACTTCACCCTTGTGATTTTGTGTTTCAAATAAGACTGTAGGCAGTCACTATAGAACAGAACGCAGGCTCAGCTTTTTTTCCCCATGGGAGTCACAGTCTGTGGCCGCTGCTGTAGGAAGAGGGAGCTTTCTGCAGATGAATAACTGCATACTGCTGTTTTTTTTTCTATTACTGTCTTTTACAGAAAGTGTCCCAGTATACCATTATCGTGCAGGCCACGGACATGGAGGGCAACCTGAACTTTGGCCTTTCCAACACAGCCACTGCGATCATCACTGTCACGGACATCAATGACAACCCTCCCATGCTGACCTCCAGAACTGTGAGTTATTACAAATGAGGTAATGGGGAATGGGTAACAATTCAAAGAAATAGAGGACTTGGGTTAAAAGAAGAGGGTGGAAATCATAGGAATCTGGAGGGAAAAAAAAGAGAAATATTTCAAATGAGGAAGAGAGGAAAGGAGGAAGAAATGGATGGAGGCAAAATGAAAAGGGGGGAATAACACTGTTAAGGAAATATTTACACAAGGACAGTGAGGGAGACATAAAGAATAATTGCTCATTTTCTTGTAGAGAACTGAAACACACACACATGCGCGCAAACACGTATACTCATGAGTCTTGAGGAATAACAGATCCATATCATTGACTTTCATGGGCAAGAAAACTAGAGCCAGCAAATGGTTAATGATTGTTGTCATGATGGTGATATTTAGAATGATGATTACATTACAGAAGGTCATTACTGAGAGCAAGGTAAAATTAAAAATCCAAAGTACTGCAATATATGTAATATATTATAGTGCTGGTGGTGCCATTCTGCGGCATCATCACTAAATCAATTAGTGAGGCAGGGTATTTCTCCTTTGACTTACACATATATATAGATTTTATATGGTATATATTCATTGGTCTCAGAACTGTAAAATGTTTAGATGCTTGGGTGGAACAGCTGAGATGGCAGCTCAGTCGTTTTCATACTTATAGCTGGAAACAAACAAAAAAGCAGACCTATTATTTTCATGGTTGGAAATACGTTCTATATGATGTGACAGACATACATTTGTTTAGAAAAAATTTTTTTCTTGCACTCAACTTTTTTTTTTCTTTTTTGATGAAAAGACTGTCTAGGTGTCGGTATGATTTCAGGTGTCAGGATTATTCAGGATGTGTGCTTTCCTGTCATTAGCGATGAGAGCCTGGGTCTGTTGGATAGATAAGGTGCTTAGCTTTGCAACTGCTGAAATATTGACGGAGGCAGTATCAGCCACACAGTATACTGTACTCAGCTCTTTGAGGTGGTAGCAGAAGTCTTAGCATTAGCATTTGCCCTGGGGGCTATTAACATCCTTATGATGATGACTTAGCATTGGCGGTAAGCATATGTCAGTCGTCAGTGAACCGCTACATCACAAACAGTAGGACACTGAAAGGGCAGAGGGAAGGAAGAACATACAGCAAGGCGAGGCTGAGGAAAGAAAGGAAAAAGTAAGGGAAACTGATGAGCGGACCACCGTGTAGACTCAAAGATGGAAAATGGAAAGGAAAAAAGTGATGAGAGAATGATGGGGCGAGAAGAAGGAATGAAGGATTATTTAGTCACAGGAGCTATTTTGTACAGCAGCAGTGATAAAGTGTAGACATGGCCCGTTGTAAATCAGAGGCCTCTCCTGACTCGGCACCCCCTTCCTGCATTAAGATTCTGTACTGATGGTGGTGTATTGATGATAGTGGGCAATAATAGATTGATATTTTCTGTATTCCACCATGTTTAAGTGCATTTCCATCAGCGTCACAGAGGGAAGTTAATACTATCATGGATATTGATGATCAAGTTTAGTGGAGGTTTTGGAGCCACGATGAGCAGAGCACTTTTACCCACTCCCTTCATAAATCATCTGTTTTCGTGGGGGTATAACATAAAAGCCATTTTGTTGAGAATGCAGGCCATTATGCAAATATTTAGTATTTGCAATAAACCCCATAGATCTTTCAACGTGTCCCAGAAATCTAAAGTTTGGGGAATTTGTCTTTAATGTTGGAGATTAATATTTCATCATGCCTATCAGAGGCTGGCCTATTTTTCAAGTCAGCAAAGGGTGGTGTATGGGTACAGAGGGGAAGACTTTGGGTGCTTATTCAGGGCTGCATACATGCATGCATGTGGCCTCCGTGGTGCAGATAGATGAGATAAAATGAAAAATGTTATTCATCTCTTTTGTTTGTTAATGCATACACCTCAACACTGACTACATCTGATATGTTATAGGGTGCCTTTTGGATATATGTAGAAATCTAAAGCCAAGAAATCAGGGTGCAGGATTCATTCCAGTGCTTCCTTGGCCTCCTTTAGCTACAATCCTAACAAAGCTTATATGATGAAGTCCCCTGTCACTTCTCCGCTTTCACTCGTAACTCCCTTTGCCTCCTTTAGTCTTTCTCCACAGCCAAAAAAGTGACAGAAGATTCGGGGTGTTGGCAAGAGGTGGTTTGTCAAGTGTTGTGAGAAAGCCAACAGCACTGTGTGCCAATCACAGTCAGAGAGTCCAGCAGTTGGAGACAGTATCATATACAAAAAAAGTGTATGATCAGAGGAAATCTAATCCTCTGCCTAATGATTGCTATACAGTAGCGCTGTGTTAAAAGTGTAACTAACAGCAGTATGCTGCTAGTGCCAATAGGAGCCAAAGCAGTGTATGTGTAATAAGTCATTAAGACAGTGAAAGAAAAAGAACAACTCCAGGGCTTTTGTAATATTTAAATGCTCTCTGTTCCATCCATTATTGACAGTAATTCAAGCAACCATCAAAGATCACTGTCATTAAAATTAAAGTTTTGAAGACGGAGCATTTGTAAATGATAATTGGAAAGGAACTTCTGGTTCAGGAGAGGAAAAATAATTACTTCAAGTACTTATCAGAAAGTTTCTTCAAAGATCTAACTTGTAAGGCATTGAAATGCTCGTGTCTCCTTGAAAATGTTTACATCAGCTGCATTCCTAGATTAATTTATGCATTTTTTTTTGTTCTGCTGAAAGGCACACTTTATTGCAGTACCTCCATCATAGGAATTTAAAACTTGTGAATACACTTGCTATTGAAAATTAAAGACAACAAAAGTACAGTAATTAGAGGTTACTGACTAATGTTCTTTGCCCTTGACCCCCTGTACATCTTTAAGTTGACATTTTTACAATCGTTAACATTTCACAGGAAAAAATAAGACTTAATTTATTCTATTTTAATTCTAGATATGACATATCAGGCCTACCCCTCTTCCTCTGTATAACGAGATAATGAGACAAGAACGCTCAAACTGTGGCATTGATAATCAGAGTTGTGGTGGACTCTTCAAAGCCTTCCATCAGATTTGATTAACACTTACCCTTAGTTGTTACTGTGTGTTGAGAAAGAAAATGCTCCTTAGGGAGCCTATAAGAACCATCTCTGAAGTTTTATTTTATTGAATTGGCATTGGGGAGTCCCTGAACCAAACCACAGTAATAAACCACATGAGCACACACATACACACTCTGACACTAACAAATGACAGCCTGCCTATCCAAAGCAGGCAGCGCATCAGGACCACCCGGAATTGTCTGTTGTCTTAAGAATGTCATTGAGTCTCTGAACAGCTCTCCTGATGCAGCCCCCTAATCTGCCCGCTGCTGTCGGCTGTTTGCTGGGTGATGCGAGGTTTGCCAGGCAGGGTATTATGATCCGATGGAGTGTTTGGTCTGGGGCTTTGCTCTTTGATATCCTCACATAAGCAGCTCAGTCGCACTTCCATGCCTGTTACCCATGTGACATGGTAACTGTATGGTACTACATGCCTGTTGCCTGCAGATGAGATGAGGACATGCCAACATGCTCTAACCAAGTAACTGGTTAAGAGTTGACAGGGTGTTTGTGTAGGTGGGGCTAAGGTCAACTTGTGTTTTCATTGCAGTAAGTTTTTGTGGGCTTTATCACTGAGTCTGTACAGCTTTGATGAATCCCTAACATAACAGACACATGACAGACAGCAGCTCACTCCTCATCAAGGCTTATCAGGACAAAGTACATGTTTTTGTACAGGACGACTAAAAACCACTTACATACACTCAAACATCTGTTTTAACCCTTCCCATTTCTGGTTCTTTTCTCCTTATCCATTTTTTTTTCTCCCGTGTCTCTCTGGCTTTTTAAGGGATGAAATATTATTGCTTAGCAATGATGGGTACTAGCAATGTAGAGAACAGTGAAAATGGAACAACGCCCCTGTGTGCATGCGTTCACTAGTGTGAAACCGTGTTTACTGCTTGTTTACTACAGTGGTAAAAAGCAAATTCATTAAAATTACTCTACCTGAAAACCTGAAAGAAGGACTGTTTATATAAAGACAAATGAAAAAAGGAAGATAGGCACTCAGTGGCTTTTGGTAGAAATTGCCACACTCAAACGGCTCAATGCATCCTAAATGATCACAGGCACAGTAAGATATTTCAAAGCAATGTATCACAAGGTAACGGTTCACTCTACTTTCTACAGTTTTCTGGAGAGGTACCAGAGAACCGAGTGGATATTGTGGTGGCTAACCTGACAGTTATAGATGCTGATCAGCCACATTCGCCTAATTGGAATGCCATCTACAGGATCATCAGTGGAGACCCATCTGCGCACTTCACCATCCGCACCGACCCTATTACCAATGATGGCATGGTCACTGTGGTGAAGGTAAGGTCCCAGTCTAGCATTACGTGCTCTGCCTTGTCCTTATGGAGGTCAGTGTAGAAGAAACACACTGATTTCCTCTGTTGAATGCCAAAGTCCCTCTGGATTTAGGTGCGAGCAGTAATAATAGACTATAAAGTTAAATGGGGACAGATTGGGGTCTTTGTCTTTCATATACCCCTTTATGTCCAGGTTGAGGGATTGGAGGGTGCTGTGCCCTTCAGAAACAGCTCATACACACACACAAAGACTTAAACACAATGGCTGGTGAGACCACTGTAGCAAATTAGGTATTGATTTCTCAATTACAAAGGCAACGTTTTTTATACACTCATAATGTTGTAGCTGCTGTGGTAAATGACAGCAACAACAAAGCCATGTCTTGTAACAGCCTGCTACGTTACTGTTCGACCTCTCAGTCAGAGGTTGTCCACATGGTTTTAAGCCATTTAGACAAAAAAAATACAAAACTCTGTCCAACAGGGAAAAAAAACTCCATATAAAATCGATCATAAACTCTGTGTGTGTGTGTGCGTGTGTGTGTGTGTGTGCGCGCGTGTGTGCGCGCGTGTATTTATTGTAGATGTGTGTCCCGTTGAATGGCCCTTAGGATTTGCATTTCTGTGGCCATCTTTGTGTGGCTTGTTGTAAATGTGCTTACCGTGTTTCATGGGTTTTGTAGAAATAACAGTTTTATTTGACCCAGGGGTATTTTCACCATGTATCTGACTCCTGCAAACTGCATATCATATCACACAAGAATCTGAAAAAAAAATAGCAATAACATCTCCTTATAATTCCCATAGCACCCTGAGCAATGAGCATTGGCATTTTGCTTCTCTTCATTATCTCTAGATGACTGCCTTTTATAATCCATTCCTCTCACTCCCTGATGCAAAATTCAGCAGGCAGCCGGGTAGCCCTAAGCTTGCACAGGGACCCATGGGAGGTTATCAGGAAATCATAAAATAAGAGACAGGACACCCCCTGGGAAGAAACAAGCAATAGACAGTCTCAACAAGTAAACAGGGTGCTTCAGCTCTCTTTGTGAAAAGGGAGACAGAACATTCACATCAGACAGCTTGTAATAGGTAAAGTCAAGAACCCATAAGACTGGTGCTACCTTGTTTTTCCTGTTTTTTGCCAAGGCATCTGTGGCTGCTAGTACAGACACATCGAATTACACTGACACCCAGGTGTGCGTCAGTCTTCCACAAGAGAGTTGAATTCTTTTGTAAACAAGGGGTGAGGTTTTAACCTGATCATGTCATACATTTACACTGCTCTCTGTGGATTTTATGAGACGTATTCTCATTTCACATCATGGTAATAAAGCCAGTAAACACATAAACACACAAAAACACACACTCACACACAAATAAAGCCACTTGGTTCGAATGAGTGCTTAAGTTATGTAAATCACAGCTTATGATAAACAACAAAGATGACAGGGGAAGTGGAAAGGAGGAGTGAAGTGAGGCGAAGACACATTTCCGAGGATTGAGAAATGCAGCCCACAGAGAGCATAGATCACAGGGAGCCAGGATAGGGCAGATGTGAAAAGACGAGGGGTTGGGAAGCTGAAGTCCAGCGGAACAAATTAGGCAAAAGGGAAGAAGAGAAAAGAGTGAAGCGATTCAAGGAGATGTAAGATGTGATGGCTCATGGGCAAACGATGCAAGCCATGTTATTGACCTCTCACCCTCCTGGCTTCCCTCAGGGTGTGTGTGTCTGGGTGTGTATGTGTGTTTTAGTTAGCCTACAGCTATACTCTAGACCTCCCTGTGCTTTGAATACCACTGGCTTTAGATCAAAGTGCCTTGAGCGTGGTTAGCCTGTAAATGGGCTCCCAGTGCTCCACGAGGTCACACACAAATACACACCAGCGTGCTTACATTTATTTATACTTGCATGCATGTACACAGGAAAACCGTAGCACCGGCACAAATACCTCTACTTCAGTGGCCTTGTCGACCAGCCTTCCTTATAACGCTCATCTTTTTATGTCTGTGCTGTGCGCTCAGATTTTCCACTGAAAAACAGTGAATTGATGCACCATACAGATCCACTCAAAGTCATTAACATCATTATCAGCAATGTGTTCTTTGCAGCAGTAATTATCATCTGGCTACAAGCAGCATACTTGTTCTGTTTTCATTTGCTTGCTTGCTGTCATTTGAACCTGATTGTGTATTCTTTATTAGGAGAGCAAAGAACTGTCACTGTGGTTTAAGCTCAAGTCTCAAAACCCCCTGTAGAGTACACATGGACACACTTTCAGTCAAAAGGAATGACAACACACCATGAATAGTACCAGCCCTGTACTAATGTATATGTGTGTGTGTGTGTGTGTGTCTTTGTTCATCAGGGGACCACTTGACATGTCATCTGTTCATTTATCATGTCCCTTTTCATCAGCAAGGTTTAATGCATATTCCCCAGGCACAGGCGGAAAAGAGAAACGTTGACAGGGGTTTTTACACTAATCAGCAAAATGATTATAGTCCATGCATGATGCTTAGAATTAATAAATAAAAATAAATATAATAATGCAGCTGATAATAGTAATAATCAAACTATGTCATTGAAGATCACTTTTTCCAAACTAAAACTTTATCTGACTTTAACTCTGTAGCCTACGAGGTTTAGTTAATGTCTATGAGCAGAGAAGGTTGGTCACCTCTGTAGTATTTTTCTTATTACACTCTCACTTATTACAGGTTTCTTTATTCTTGGACATTTGACTTGTTTAAGGGCAAGAATTTAAGAAACCTCAAAGGCAAGGAAGAGAAAATCTATTTTTCTTAAAGCACCGAGAGACAGAACAGAGCAGACTGTAAGGTAAAGTCAGAAAATGCAGAGGTAAACGCACAGTGGGATTCATGTACAAGCTTAAAGGGGTATTTGTTTTGAGGAATGCAAAATTACTCTAAAGGGTTTGTTTTGCTGTAGGTAACAGTGTAACCTTATAGATTATCTTTTAATAGCAGTAATCTTGCACAGCATTGGTCCAGAATAGAGCATATCCTCAAAGAGAGAGCAAAATAGCAAAAAATAACAAATACTATGATGAAGAGATAAGAGCAACCTGCACACAAAGGAGATAGATAGAGAAGATGAAGCAAGCAAGATGAAGGCCAGCAGCTTCATAAAACTTCGACTATTTCTGTTGTGTTTAGACCTCTTTTCCTTTACAGTCATTAACTCTTTTTTTCCCCCCTTTCTCCAGCCAGTAGACTTTGAGATGAACCGCGCCTTTATGCTGACAGTGGTGGTGTCCAACCAGGCCCACCTGGCCACTGGCATCCAGTCCTCACTCCAGTCAACAGCTGGTGTCACCATATCTGTCCAGGATGTTAACGAACCTCCTTACTTTCCCACAAACCCAAAACACATCCGGTTTGAGGAAGGTGTCCCTGCTGGGACCAGCCTGACGACCTTCTCGGCATCAGATCCTGACCGACTTCAGATGCAGCAGATAATCAGGTATTGAGTGAGTACTGAGAGGCAGATCAGTATATAGAATGGGAACACGCATTAGGTACATTTCAATAACATTTTATTTTTGATCTTGTGTATCTTTTAGTTCTAATTAGATAACATTTTTCCATGTGGTCAGGCTCTATTGTCTAATTAAGTCTGGCTTGAAGTCTGGCTATCTGCTTTTTATGCACAAACCTGGCAGAAATGTCTCCATATGCACCAGCAGTGGGCTAAAAGCATCTCAAATAGGTTCTGTGTCAGTAGTTAGAGGTCAAAGTTCAACAAGCGGACTATATTTTGTCATTACCCATCTCTCAAAATCTTACTGTGTCAAGTTTATGAGCCAACAGAGAACTCTGGGTAAGGAGGGTAAGAAGGTTAATAGGGAGCAGTAGCCTCTGAGGTAATCAGATGTGTGTGCATTCTGTAGGTTGCATGAGCACATACATGCAGGTTTGCACACACAGACTCACACAACACGAGAGAGAGAGAGAGAACAAAAGAGATGGAGCGAGGTGGGGGCGGTAAAGAGAACAGCTGGCTGAGACCCAAACACCTGACACAGCATTATGTTCACCTGCAGCGTTCTTTCTCTGTGTTAAGCCTCTCTGGATTTTAAATGTAAACCAACCTTTAAATGACCAGCAGGCCTAAGTCCTGCTGTCAGTTTGACAGCACCAGTGACTGTACTACGGCCCTTCAAACATAGATGTGTTGTTCTATGAAGAACAATCTGCTCTGCATTCTGCATGAAGAAAGAAGGCTTTAGATTATATTTATACAAACACAGAACCCATAAATTTCCATTTGTGCCGGTAGAATATCAGTACAGATTATAGAGAGTGCATTGTGATTTATAACTAGAACAGAAGAGTACACAATTAAGTTGATAACACGGATGTTTGGCCTGACATTAACACCACCTCCTTCTAGCCACCTTGCACTTTAACAGCTCCTTCCTTCCCATTTCTCTGGGGAAAAGATCTAAACAAATTTCCCAGATAATTTCACAGCAAATGAGAGTAAATTGGGTGTACATTATAATTTAGGAAGATTCCAAAGTCACCAGCTGGGCTCTTTCTCTCTCTCGCTCTCTTGCTCTCTCCTCACTTTCCTTGTTCTGTTCTTGTTCTCGCTTTATCTCTACTCTTTGGATTTAACTCAGTGGTTTCCACCGTCTTTTCCATGACCTGTCAAGGCTGCAGTACATCTTGGATTTAGGTTAGCATTTTTACTAGCATGCTTGGCACAGTTCCACTGACATAAACACAGAATAGATTTCCTTCCTCAGCTCTCACCACATGAAAAGCAAAGACTGTAGAGATGGCAAATCCTCCACCTCATTCATTTGGTTCCATCTGGACAGGATTACTATCAATCCCACTGCTTTACACCTCTTCCACAAAAGGTATCTACTCTAGACCGTTGCACAAGGACACCAGTTATCCTCGTTCTTTTGAAAAATTGTAAATTATTGTTTCATTTATTGCCATTTTTCTCAGTTTTATCACACAGAACTGATATCAATGTACATACAGTATTGTGCATAAGTCTCGAGCCACCTGTCTTGTCTTTATATTTTGCTTCCCAGGAGCCAGACTTGTAATTAATCCACAAGGCAGCCAGCATCTAAGGGAGAGCTTGTCTAAGAGTTCAAGAAGTTCAAGTTCATTTGAATTTCACAACCTCTGTTGTGCTCTACAGTTGTGCTCTAAAGTTTACATAGCCTGGCAGAATTTGTGTTTTTTTGGCCATTTTTCAGAGAATATGAATGACAAATCACTGGCCCTGTGATAGGCTGGCGACTTGTACAGGGTGTTCCCGGCCTCTCACCCTATGACAGCTGGGATAGGCTCCAGCCCCTGTGCGATCCTGACCAGGATAAATGGAAGGATGGATGGATGGATGGATGGATGGATGGATGGATGGATGGATGGATGGATGGATGATAACACATAAACTTGTCTTTCACTCATGGTTAGTGGTTGGGTGAAGTTATTTATTATCAAACATTTTTGTTTGACCTTTTTAGATCAAAATGAAACAGAAACTTCCCAAATGACCCTGATCAAAAGTTTACATACCCTGGAACTTTTGACATGATAACATACACACAGGTTGACACACTGTCTCTTCATTGTGGGAGATCAGTCCCACAACAACTGTGTCGTCAGCAAACTTTAGGATGACGTTGGACTCTGATGTGGCTTTGCAGTTGTGGGTGTACAGGGAGTACAGCAGAGGGCTGAGCACACAGCCCTGTGGTGAGGGCGGATGGGGGGGGGTGAGGTGAGGCGACCCACTCGTACCACCTGTGGTCTGCTGGTCAGGAAGCTGTAAACTCACCTGCACAGGGATGGACCCAGGCCCAGGTCTAACAGCTTGGACACCAGTCTGGAGGGGACTATGGTTTTGAGCACAACTGTATGTCTGCACAATTAAATTTTCTATTTTCCTAGCAAAATATAAAGAAATCAAGGGTGGCTCAAGATATTTGCACAAACCCCATCAATCTACAGTAATAGTCAACTGCCATGCCTCTTTTAATAGGAAAGACATTTAGATATTACACCACATTTTGTGCTAGATGTAATATACTGCACGTCTTTGCATTTGACAAAACACTGTCTGTCTTTATAAATGGATGATGGTGACGATACATTAAGAAAACACAGACATGGCGAAGATTTAGAGGGAGCCTTAAAAGTCAAAAGTAAGGGACTGTAGAAGGAGGGAAGTGGACAGTGGCTGAACATGGTGAGCTGACTTCAGGTCAAGGTTTGAAGTTGACAGGTGCTTGTCAATGGAGGGACAGACTGACAGTGTGGGATTTGGGAAAAGGCAATGTGTACAGGAGCGGGGTAGGGAGAGGGAGGAGGAATGAGGTATCATGCATCACCTGTCAGACACCCAGCCAGTAAGGTCGAGACATGGGACTGGAGACACTGGCATAAGTGATTACCCAAACCGCCTTGGCTAAGCTTGAGACATGCATTTTTCATCCTCAGGGTCGGGGGTTTGAAAAATAAATGTCATACCTCTCCCTGCTGCTTGCTAAGATCACTAACCTGCCAGGCCTAATCATACATCCAGCTGTACTCACACACCTACCAACTCCCAAATGAGAGAAGCCTTGTGGTAGAGGAGAGCTTCGGAAAGCATTGGAAATAAGGCACAGAAACGACTAGGAAAAGTTTCTCACACAGAATAACATTGAAACAAAATTTCATATTCCAGAAGAAGAGAAACAAGAACTGTTTACCTTTACAAAATGGATAGCACTTCATTAAAAAGTTAGCGATGGTGACAGCCAGTTGCCCACTGCTATCTTGTTCACAGTTGGGACTGGTAAACAAAAACACTGTGGGTATTTTCTCTGCCATTACTCTGATAGCTAGAGCCCTATGCTATCAGCAGAACTGTGGCAAGTAAAAACAACACTTTGAAGCCAGCCATATTCTCCCCCTATCTTTTGTGGAAATACCTAAGAACAGAAGTAGTGATTACAGTGAAATGCTGAGTCACTGTGTTGGAAATTGCCCTTAAAAGACTGTTCATACAGGACTTTTTTGCTTCAGACATGATTTTACACATCTGTAGCGACTGGTGTTGGAGAGAATTAATTAAAGTGTGCGGATGAGTAGAACACTCTGCTTTGTGAACAAACCTTTGTGTTACGGCCTTTATCATCAGAAGGCGTATGTGCACTTGCGTTATCGTGGAACGAGAGGAAGAATAGGTGCATGGGCATTTTGGAAGAACATGTCTCCACACACAAATGTTTATCCACTGCCTATTTTAATTCTTCTCTGTCCCTGATTTTAAAGAGTCAGTTATCCAAGTGAAAAAAAAAAGTTTTTGCTTTGGCACTGATCTGTGCTGAAAATCTTTGCCCAGACATTGAGACACCGACCTTTGAGATTTCTGAGTTCCTTTGTGATGCTCACTCGTCAGGCATATTGAAAAATGCATTTATAATAATTTCTGCTGAATATTAGATAAAAAGATTGACACCACCAACATGTCTGTGCACCACCTACAATTAATATTTTTAAGATTAAATGTTTACTGTTAGCATGCCAATTCTTTTTGTACACAAAAGCGAACTGTAAGAACAGCATATTATGCTTCTAGTTATGTGCTTTTTGACTGATAGTTTGCCAGATAAATAGCAGAAATTCCAGGGCTTAAAACACTCTGGAGCAGTTTTTTAGGCTTTAGGCTTGAGTCCAAGGTAGACAGGAGGCAAAGCTGGGAGGTGAACGGGGCTGGGAATGGCAGTGGAGAGTGGGCTGACAGGTGAGTGTGGCAGAAGAAACCACAGGATGGCTGGCAGGTAGCTGACTGGTTTTTGGCTTGCACATGAGGAAGATCTGAGGCACAGAGACAGCACTTGGTTAACACGAGAGAGAAATACACAAGGAAACAGATCAGAGTTGGCCTGAGCGTTAGTTTACTGCTGAAGCTGACAGAACAATCTGGTGGAGAGTGGTTGCAAAAGCAGTTGGTTAGGTGAGCTGATGAGACACAGGTGTGCCAGCCATGGATCAGGCAGGTGCAGGAGAGAAGCCACGCCCAGGGGGAATGAAGTAAAACACAGACAGAGAGATAGAAGAGAGAGTAAAAATTTTGCTTAATTCAGCTTCATATTGACAAACATGAGAAGTATCAGTTAACTTTCAGCAAGAATAAACATATTTGCCTAATGTTTTTTCCAGACATGATATCCCTAGTATTTGGGAGAACTGATCCTTTAATTTGCCTCAGCTCATTAACATGTACACCCGTTTGTCTGTCCTCCACTCCAGTGACAGAGAACATTTGTCAGTTTGGCATGGTCAAGTCAACAGAAATGTAGCTGGACAGAGAATAGCAGTAGGTTATACAAGTCAGTCTTAAGAAGGACATTAAAGTGAGATCCGCCGTGCTGCTACTTCCGAATGTCACCTCTCCTACCCATTCCTGATCACTTCCCTCCCTCTTATCCCACCCGCCCACCGTGGTGGACTCACTGTAGCCCTGATGGTGATTTCACTGTCTGCCTGTTAGTGGCTATGGCCCTGGCTTGCCTATGTGAATCTGTCTAGAGTGTGGGAATGTCATCTCTGTGATCCCCTTCCCCACACTGTGCTCTGCCTCGGATCATGCCCACTGCCTGCTGGGAAAATCCCACCTCAATCACTGGAGGATAGAGATTATAGTCTCTGTCCACCCCCCCATCATGCAGTATTTAATCGAACACAAATGAGACAGCAAGCTGTACACTAATGGTGAGTTAAGTACAATTCAGTAAATATAAAAGCAGGGCTAAGGTCAAATCCATTTCAATTTGGATAGATTAAAAAGCTGGAAGTGTATGTCGCATAACAACTTGGCTTTCCCAGCTGACATTCAGTAAATGAAATGGAATTGATGCAGAAACATAGGTGTGCAAGGCCATGGTGTCACATGTCCACAGATGATGTTTTATAGCATAAGTGAGATTGCAACCAAGAGAGGTGGCTGTTGATGAACTCTGTATTGCAGAATGAATGAGACATGGATGAGAAGATACAGATGGAGCTAAAAAAAATGTAAGAACACAAAAGCACCTCAAGTCAAGGTGAGGCAACATGAGTGGTGAGAGCTCAGATAAAAATGAATTTGTGAAACAAACCAAAAGAAACAAAAGCCAAAACAAAAACAGAGATATCAGAGTGAGACTGGCATTCAGTCCTGGAGATGATCCCTTATTTCTTCTCTGCCCTTGATCCCAGGGGACTGCTGCCACCTGCTACTTTACTGTTTGATGATCAGTACCAAGATCCCATCATCCTATCGCCACACTGTGGCACATTCCCTATACACACACACTTTCAGACATGCAAGCATTAAAACATGCATGTATATAAACCTTTCAAGGGTTGAGCTTAAGCAAACACTTCCAGAAAATGAGCATGCAAAACACGCACGCGCGCGTGCACACACACACACACACACACACACACACACAAACACACACACAGGCAGCTGCATCAGTGCTTAACTAGGGAGGTAATTGACTTCAGTGCCTGGTACACAGGAGTGAAAAATGAGGTGAAATTGACTGTAGGCTGCATGCTCTGGAGAAGAAGTCGTTGAAGAATTAAACTGTGTGAAGGTCAGGCTGTTGTGATTTTTAGAGCGTGTGTATTTGGAGGCAATCTATGTATGCACAGATGCAAGAGAACATTTCTAATTGCTTGTAAACAGGGAAACGCCGAACGTTAACTTCTCCATCGATCTGTAATTGTGTGTCTTTAGGTATTCAAAGCTGAACGACCCTGCAGACTGGCTGTCCATCAATAGAACCAACGGTCAGATAGTCACCACTGCCATGCTCGACCGGGAATCTGTCTATGTAAAAAACAACATATATGAAGCCACATTTCTGGCGACAGACAATGGTAAGAACCTCTTTTAAAGTGCATGCTGTATTAGTTTTTTTTAATTCAAAATCAGAGTTTGCTGCTTCCTGCATAATATTTTTTTAACACTTCTACCACATATATCTTTCGGAGTTAACAGTATTATAAATTCAATTACTGATAATATAACATTACTTGCGTTTCGAAGAAGTTTAAGAAGTTTTCTGTCTATAAACATTTCGATGTGGAGTAATTTAGGCATATGAGCTAGCACTTTTTTTTATAGTATAATATGCACCTAAATACAGATTCAGTACACTTGAATGTCCCTTGCAACCACGGATTTTATAGAAACATGATATAATCTGGAGCCCGGAGCTGTAACGTGTAACTGAATTCTGCGACAGAAGCAAGTGTGTTGTATATGCAGTATATCAGCTGATTAAAAACTGAGACTTCTGTGTGGATTTAGAAGACTATAAAAGCACAGAGCTGGGCTAGAGTTAGAGGAAATCCTGGATTTGCACAACCAGTTACACTGTTGAGCCTCTCTTATCCTGTGTCCAAGCCTGCTTCCGCCTTGTGTTTTGTGCAGTTTCTGTGGTATACATTATTTGTTCTGCCTAAGAGTTGAAACTCAGGCATTACAGAGCACAAACTCAATCATAGCAAACAAATAACTTTTTCTCAAGTGGAAGTGAATGTTTCTTGTTTTCTTAAGTAAAACGGGAATGCTATTTTCCTTCCAAATTGCCTTATCAGTGACGTGCAGCGCACTGGCGCGTTTATCTTAAGTTGAGCTGGCTTTGAAACATTGGTGTGTTTATAGGTGTTAGCATGTGTGAAGGCACTAATTTGAAACACATTTATGTGAGCGCCTGTGTGTTTGTGTATGTGCATGTATTTGTGATGACTGACAATGTCAGACACCAAGATGTGTAACCCGCTGTGTGGATACAGGGAGACGCAGCCGGATTATAGGTTTACATGCTCCTGTTGTTTTTTTCTGCTTTTAATTCCTAGTCTTCTTTATAATCATGATAATGTCACTGATTTCCTATTGTTTGGGTGTTTTCTTCACCTCCCTATTGTGAAGTACACCGTTTCAACAGGGATGTTTCTACTAGGTCTGGCTGATAGTGGGACTGTGGCCAGAACAAAAGAAACTAGTAGTTCTTTTTCAGGTTATGTGTGTGTGAATGTTTGTATGTCTATGTGGGTCTTGTCTAAGTGCCAGCCATCACAACATGAGAGGGATTATGGTAAGAAGTACTATGAGACAGTAAGGATAGTAGGATGGGACATGAAGAGGTGGTGACAGCATGGTGAGAAGTACACTTATTACACCCCCTCGATGAAATCTGACCGCTTCAGAACCTTTTAGCTCATTTTCCTTTTAACAACCTATGGTATTGTTTATATTTATGCATTCTTCAAAGAGCATATGGTCAGCTTACTACAAGTCTTTTTACCATGCCTCGCATCTCTCATCCGCCATCAAAAAAAGGAGTTAATACAAATCCTTTTGAGGAATTTACACAAACATAATTATTTATTTAGCTGGTTAAAACCCACATAATTCTCCTATCAGCTGTAGCAAGCTGCTTCCACATGTCCCCCATACATGGCTAGGATTAACAAACCAGGAGAATTGGTAAGCCTCTCTGTGTGTGTGTGCGTGTGTGTGTGTGTGTGTGTGTGTGTGTGTGTGTGTGAGAGAGAGAGAGAGAGCGCGAGAGAGCAGGCCTGTGTGTGTGTCAATTTGAAAGCATGTGTTAAAACAGTGCATTTATGAATGTGTGTCTCTTCCAGAGTATGTACATGGGTACACTTTGCATTTAATACTCTACATTAGCTGTTTATTGTTTATTTGTACAGGGACACGTATGTAACATGAACTATGCCACACACCACCACATTTATGGCCTAAGCTAATTTGCAATGCTGTCCTTAGATGGGCTTTTAAAGTACATAAAACCGGGCAACACATACACAGCAGCTAATAAACAGAAATGTATAATTACTGTCTGTATGCTTATAACCTGAAAAAAAACATGAATAATAAAACTGCCCCCCCATCCTGAAAAATATAAGCAGAAGAGGATGGATGGATGGAATAACAATATTAATAATAACTGTAATATTAAAGTTTGCCTAATAATTAACGAGTAGCCTGAGTAAGAAGAATGCAGTGTTTTGAGTTCTTATTAGATTGCAACTAGTCATATGACCCTGATGAGATACTAATGGCATTATTAAATTTTTTGCCCTTTTATTTTAGTGTTACATTTCCTTAAATACATTGCCATAGCCACTTTGAAAGATGGCTGTAGTTACCGTAATATCACCCACTGGTTTCTAAAGTCCTGTTTTGAAGATTAGAGATGAGTGTTTCTGTCATTGCCATCTTGGCTGAATAAAAAAACAGACCTGACAAGGATGGGCGTGTCTGGCTGTGGAACCCCTCACTCACTGGCTAAGGTCTTGTGATTGGCAAGTCATTAGCTAATCAGTCTGGGGTTTCATACCACAGATAATCCTCCATATTGACACATAGTATCACCAAAATTTACAAAATAAACCTATTTTTCAATTTAGTAAGGACCCAAAACAGTGACAGAGCCCATAAACTCAGTAGGAAAGTGTTTACAGAGGTCAAGACAAAGTCATTTTCCCATAGGCTTCTTTACTGGACTGGAAGTTTTTTCTTTTTTGCAACCACAGTTATCGCCATCTGGTGGCCTCCAGATAGAATGCAGGTTTAATTCTCTTCCACACCGGTTTTATTTTTCCAACCTGGAAGCTCCATCCATGTTTTGTACTGTCTCTGTAGACATCTCGTATGCAGCCTATGTGATATGTTACTCTCTCTTTTGGTTGTTCAATTAGCATTAAAATTCTGTGCTTTTACCGTACAGTGTGGGTTTACCTGGTCAAAGCTGTATGTAAGTTGAACATCTAATTTGAAAACTGTTTTCATTTATACACATTTAGTCCAGACATGACAGAATTTTAGGTCAAGTAGGTTGGTTATCAGATGTCTCTAGACACTAAAACTCAGTATATCCATCAGTGACAACATGATATGTCTTTATTAATCACTTGAAATTTATGAAGCGATCTTTGATATAAATCATAGTATTACCAGTCAAATAGAGCTCAAATTGATAACAGACTCACTCCAGACCCTTGTCTTCAGCTGTGTCTCACCCTTCTTGTGGCAAATGTCTTGCTCTGTTGCCACATTTAATTGGCAGATCTGTAAGCTTTGCATAAATCTTTGTAAATTACATTGCCCTTATCTCATGCCAGAGATGGGCCCTAGGGTCGCTTGATTCCATGTGATGACTGGGCCAGTGGGGCATGACAGGGAAATGACTCCTAATTGGGGGAAGCTAAGGGCCGTCACCCACTGACACACACTCAATAAACAACTGTGAGCTTTATACTACTAAGTGCCCTTTTTTCAGACGTTTCTGTGCCACATCTTCATGCTGCACATATGCATTTGTGCATTCATCTCTTTGCTCAGATATCTCCCTCCCTGATTGTTTAAAGTGTCTATTTTTTATTCCCAATTCTCCATAATGCAGTTGCTGATGGTCTGATGCTGTGTTCGGTCAATGCAAAAGCATCTAGATTGTGCCTGTAGATGAAGTGTGAGCGTGTCTGTGTGCACCAGTGCATGTTATTGCACTCCAAGGCTGACAGTATTGTAGTTGAAGCAGCACTTACAATGGCATGCCTACATCAGTATCAGACCAAGTTGCCTCAACAATTTTCACAGACTTACAATATAGAGTCAGTACAACACCGGTGTAAAGTTTAGAGCGACTAATTTTCATAGCTTCCTAATAGGCAGCATCTGCAGATTTGTGATTGTTACTTAAAATTGTTTGCAAATATAATGAGCCAGTCCAATAGTATAGTCATTGTGAGTTCCACAAAGCAAAAAAGTCAGTTAGACATGTAGTACAACTTGATCACACTTTGACCACTGCTTTCGCTTCACAAGAATACCTTTGTTTTACATCCTAAATGCTTCCTGCATGCATTCTAAGGAGATTTGCTCTTAAGACATAAGCATGCACTGTATTTAAGTGAAGCAGTGTGTGCAATGAGAATGTCCTGTTTGTAATTTCAGAATACACTGTTAAAGGCCCCTTTGATTGAAAGATTGTCCGGAATCATAAATGAGTCTCGCGGTGCAGTGTAATACACATGGACAAAGACTTGTTTGACTGTGTTACAGTCATCATTATTGTACCTCCAGACTATTGGATGTGCTGTGCCTCCATCTGGATCGACTGTGAGGGGTTTGATTTTGCTGTAAGCCTAAAAGAAGAGCTGGAAAGCACAACTGTCAGAAGTATTTCTGTCAAGTGTAGAAATTCTCCTGCAGCTCCACAGTATTCCTACCTTTTTATCATCATTGTGAATGAACAATGCTCCAATCACCTCTTCTCATTCCCTTTTTGTATCTCTCTTTTTATCTTCTTTCATTATTTCCCTCACTTCTGCCAGCCTTCTACATCTCTCTCTTCCCCTCAATCGTCCCTTTCACTGCACACATCTTCTCTTGTCATGTTTTTCCTCCTGTCATGATGTTATTTTTTTTCTTCTCTCTTTCTGCTCTAAGGCTCTCCTGCAGCCAGCGGCACAGGCACACTGCAGATCTATCTGATAGATATTAATGACAACCCCCCAGCACTCATACCAAGAGAGTCTCAGATCTGTGAAAGGATGTACAGGAATGTCAACGGTGTCAACATCACTGCTGCAGATGCCGACACAGACCCCAATGCTGGACCTTTTGTCTTCGAGCTGCCCACATTTCCCACCACCATCCGACGCAATTGGACAATTTCTCGGCTCAATGGTGAGGAGTCATCATTCAAGATAAATGACAAATTTTAAAAAAATCTTCTTTTTTTAATGTTTACACTACTTAAGATCATTGTTTGTTAAATACTATCACCACTGAAGTTCTGAACATACACTTTATTAACCATGTGCACTGTCATGTACATCACTGTGGAAAAACCTTGAGTCACTCCTCATTCCTATATATTTTGAACAGCAGATTTTCAGGATTTCTGAAGGTCTTTCAAAGTTTTTATTTGGACATTTTTCACTCATTTTCAGTTCAGTTGTACCTTGGCCCTGATCCTTTTTGTTTGTTTGTTAAGCCACTAACCAGTATTGTGTCTACACATAACAGACAACTTAGCAAAGAACTTATTTTAAATTGTATTATTAGGTACTTTGTTACTAGCAGTCTGTTGCAAGAACACAGATTTTCTTCCCATTTCTTTAGTTGAATTTATAAAAATGCCACAGATAGCAGTTTGGCAGACATAAAACAGTATTTTTGCTCCAACAAAGTGATTCCTAAAGAACTATTAGCTTAAAACTTGGCATATCTTGGCATGGTGTGCAGCATGTCCTTAAAAAGTGTGAGGAAACTGGACAGATAGAGGACAAAAGAAAAAGTGGCAGGTCTAAAAAAAAACACTGCCTACAGCAGATGAACAGTATCCGAGAGTCAAGTCCTTAAGAAATGTGAGAAAAAAAAAATCCAGCAAAGACCTGACACCGGACCTGATAGATGCATCTGTCCCTTCGGTTGTTCAGGCTATGGTTTGCCAAAACCTCATGAGAAATGGCATCAGTGGAGAGGTGGCTGTTAGGAACCCATTCTTAGGGAAGGAAAACATTGAGAAAAGGCTGACGTATGCCAAATTACACAAAAACTGAACAGAAAATCAGTGGCAACTGGTCTTATGGAGTGGAACTCATCTTGATTGGCAACACCTTCATTTTTTCAGTATAACGATCTCAAACACACTGCCAATGCAGTAAAATCCTACCTGGATATACACATATATACAACGGCTTCCCCAGAGCCCGGACCTTAACATTATTGAAGCAGTGTGAGATCATTTTGACAGACAACTGAACCAAAGGCAGCTAAGATCCAAAGGAGAGCTTTGGGATATTGTTCAAGAACTATTCCTGCAGACTACTTAAAGGAATTACAAAAAAGCTTACCTAACAGAGTGTTGAAGAATAAAGGTGGTCATACCAAATATTTACCTTCAAGCTCATTTGAATTTCAAAAAACTGTTTTTGTCTTATATATTGTATTTCCATTTATGTTTGTACATGTTTCACAAAATCATTGCACCTATTTCCCATTTTTCCTAGCAAATTATAAAGAAATGGGGGTGACCCAAGACTTTTATTTTTAATGTATATTCATTTAAATGTTATTTTTAAAAATTGCCTATTGTTAAAGTTAAGTTAGTTTGTTCAGAATTAACTGTCAATTGGTGGTAGTCCAGGAAAAATAATATTTCTGGAGAAATAAATGTGATTGGCATCTCTTTCCTTTTCCCTCTGCACAGGTGATTTTGCCCGTTTGACTCTAAGATACCAAATATATTTAGAGCCGGGAGTGTATGAAGTTCCCATAATTGTGTCAGACTCGGGGAACCCTCCACTGTCCAACAGGTCAGTCATCAAAGTTAAGGTGTGTCCCTGTGATGAAAATGGAGACTGCACCACCCTCGGGGCTGTGGCAGCTGCTGGCCTGGGTACTGGAGCCATCATCTCAATTCTCATCTGCATCATCATACTACTCAGTAAGTTTTTGCTGTCCGTACTGAGTTCATCCAGTGATGCTTCACTGCTCTTAGACATGTTGCATACCTACAGTATGAGTCAAAAGTTTGGATACATTTACTGTGAAAAAGTTCCCTTTGATTAGATTCCTCCGAAAGAGTATAGTACAGGGCACAGACGTTAAACATTTAACACTACAATAACATGAACAACAGTTTGTATAATGGATAAATGCCTGGAGTGCTGGAATCCTCTCCAGCATCTCTGGACAAGATGTTTTTTTTGTATTCTTTTCCTGGTCGGGAAAATCTGCTGGTATGTGTCTCACCTTTAATGTCAGTGTTTTACTTTGTTGCTGTGCTGCAGTTTATGCTGTGGATGGCATAATGGCAAGCCCAATAGATAGACTTACCTCCAACTGTAATGTTTTTACCATCATTTTTGTTAAAGTTTATATTATGTAGACTTTTCCATTATTTTACAACTGCTATTGACTCACAGTGACACACAATTCTAATTTAATCTATTTCACTTTATTTACTCGAATGACGCATACCAAGTTTTGAAATCTCTTTTCAGTGATGGCATACAGAGATCACACAGATGAATGATATGAAATAACCACAAATCTAAATAGATAGATAAGACTAAAAAGAAAATAAAAACATGAGGATAAAAAGTAAAACTTAATAATAAAGGGAGCTTCTGCATCATGATTCATATTACTCAAACTTGTGTGGTATGATAAAGTATGGAAAGGTTACTGTGACTGTGGTTAAAGGGCCTGTTTGGAGGAAATAAATTATGAGTAGCAGCCACCTGCCTGCTGGGCCAAATTCATCCACCATGCTGCTCCCTAAGCGGTTTTGTGTTGGAATAGCTGTGTCACTGTATGTTGCAGTTTGTCATGTGAACATAAGCTTAGGTTGTTTGCTCTTGATGCACTTTTATCCGTTAAGAAAAATTGGAAAAACCTTGTTTAGGATGTGTCAGTAAAACCAGCATCTAATTAAATGTTACCATTCCAAGTCCTACACTAACATGGTAAATGTAATTAACGCTCTAAATGGCATTTTAGCATACCATCTTCAGCTTTTAGCTCACAGCACTGCTGTGCTTAAATACAACCTTGCTTGTATTGTTTAAGTAGAGCATTGTCGATTGTTGGGTTTTTGGTTTGTTTTTTGCAAGTTGTTGCAACATACCTGGAAGGTTTTTCACATTCATGCATGTATCATTACAGGCATGGTGCTGTTGTTTGTGGTGTGGATCAAGCGCAGAGAGAAGGAGAGGCAGACAAAGCAACTGCTTATTGACCCTGAAGATGATGTCAGGGACAACATCCTTAAATATGATGAAGAGGGAGGAGGAGAAGAGGACCAAGTGAGATCCTGAGAGATGCACTCACACAGATACAGTGCATGCTTCCTGTTTCAAAATTTCCTTACATTTCTCTGCCCGTTGTGCAGGACTATGACTTAAGCCAGCTGCAGCAACCTGACTCCTTGGAGCATATCATCAGCAAACCACCTGGTGTCCGCAGGGTGGATGAACGTCCCATCATCCCCGAGTCCCAGTATCCTATCAGACCTGTTGTGCCCCACCCCGGAGACATCGGGGACTTCATCCACGAGGTAGATTTAAACACACACATTACCTTTTGCATGCGCAATGGCTCCACTGTCATTAAATGTTTTTTGACCCCTCACTTTCACTTTCCATACGTCTGATAACTTAAAGTGATTACTTATTTCTGGAAGCTGTTCAAAGTGTAAACTCCACCATGATGATGGGAACAAGTTTTGCTTTATGTTGCAGCTACTCTCACTGTGCTGGGTAAATTTACACACACGCACACAAATGAGCACTGTCCACACACACAGCTCGTTGGCACATTGATGCGAGAAAATGCTGATTGACAAACTTGTGACAACACGTTCACACTCGAGAGGTGTTGGCAGCTGTTCAGCTTTGATCCATCCAGCCTTGACTGTCTCTCTGTCTCTTACACATGTACTCACCTGATCTCCTTTCAGCACTCTGGTTAAACACAAACAATGCAAACACATGGGGTTTCTGCCATGCACTGTGCCCACAGGAATTGAAGCTTTTTAGGTTTCTGTCCGTAGCATCTCTCATTATGTGACTGAACTGGTTGAAGTTCATTGTCTTCACCTACCTAACCTTCGGGTCGATGGCCCCAATTTATCATTCTTGGAAGCAAGCAAAGAATCGCACCTTGCCAGAAAACATGAACACGACCCCGTCGTGTCTTATTTATGAAACTGTGTCTAAGTATTGATGAAAAGGAATGATCACACACTGAAACAAAGAGCTCCTGAGTTTTGTGTTTGTATTCACAGATCAGTCATTACAATAAAATTGCCTGTCTAAGGTTGCATGTTGGGACATGGGTTCTTTCCTTTCTTCACTTCACCTGTCATTGTTATTGATAATGTTGTGGCCGAGGTTCAGTAGCCTTTGGCCTGTTACTAGCAAGCAAAGTTCCACACCCACTCTACATCTTCAAGATTCCTTTATTGTCAATGTGTAAAAAAAAAACAAAAACAATAAATTTCTGCACATTACCTAAAAATGGACCTCGGATATATGTAAAAGGCAGATTAGCACACTTATTCATCAAAACACACGCAATTATACATACACAGTTCCAGAGTTGGCCACAGTAGTTCTATAAAAATATTACACTTGTATGAGAAAATATAGTATTGCACCAGGTGTTGATAGATTTGACCTGTTATCGATTTATAGTGTGTGTGATTTCAGAGCAGAGTTCAGTGCGATGATGGATCTGGAATAAAAACTGTTTCTTAATCGTGTAGTGCATGTTTTGATGGATCTATAAAGTTTGCCTGAGGATAGACGTTCAAACAGCTGATGGGCAGGATGAGATGAGTCCTTTAGGATGCAGGAAACTTTCTGCAGATATTGCAACCAGTAATATTTACCAAAAGAACTGCCTACGTATTCTGCTATGCATTATTATTATGAAATGCTTTATTTAAACAGGTAGTCTCATTGAGATCGAGATCATCGAGAACATACAAAAACTGACACAGACAGCTACACAATAAAAAAAAAAACCCAGACAGACAAATACAACCCTTTAAAATGTTCCAGTGAAATCAGAGAATGCAGCTTCATAGCCTTTTGTAGCTCATTCCATTTATAGGCAGGGAAGTATTTAAATCTAATTTTTTTCAAGTTCAGTGTGAAGAAGAGGTACAGATCATGTTAAAACGTCCTGCAATCATACATTGTAAGTACCGTGTTTAAATTCAATCAAGGGGCAGCGGTAAGCAGGCAATCTTTGCAGCAGAGCCTTGTAAATAAACATCATACAGCGCTGCTCTCTTCGATTTGCTAGGGAGCACCAGCACGCATTTTCATAGAAGATACAATGGTGAGTAAAAAAAGAATCACCTCTGATGAATCATAATGCACTGTGATACACAGAATTGAGAGGTTTCGAGGTGGATATAGAAGTATGTAAATAATATCACCATAATCATACACAGACAGAATTGTGCATTGTACATCGATCTTATGACGTGTGAATGAGAAACACGATTTGTTTCTACATAAAAATGCATTCGTCCTCTCTAATTTTCTTGAAAGATGTTCCACATTGTTTTTAAAGTGAGTCTAGCATCCAGCCAGAGTCAACAATCAACAGTTTCAATTTTATCTCTAAAAATATGTCTAAAAACAACCAATAAATCTTTAAGAAAAGTTCTTTTCACTTTTCTTATAGTTTTCAATGCACAGTGGCATGTAAGATCTTAAACCAAACAGATCGATGCTGAAAATGACCCCACAACAAAGGTAAAACTCATATGTTATCCTTATATAGTGTGAAGATTCTGCACCGTTCCTGGGACTGAACTCTTCTAGTCAGACCTTAGATGTTGGAAATCTGTTGGAGCCAATCTCCTATTCCCACTGGGGGGCATTTTGGACTTCATCTTCTCTTCACCGTTCTTCAGATGCTCTTTTGTTCTCTATTTTCTTGTGTTTCTGCTTGCGGATGTTACTGTCAGCTGGGATTGCCACATCTATCACAACTGCCCTTTTCTGATTCTTGTCCACTGATTTATTTAGAATCTGCTTGTTCTTCTGAAAACTGAAGTTTTACAGGATATTAGCTCTGTTGTCCTCAATGTATCTAATTAGTGTGCAGCAAAGATGTTCCTGTAAACTGCCCAAGCTTGCACTGTTGTGCTGAACTTTGCCAGAGGCATCTCTGCACCTTTGGTCCTGTCTATGGATCTGGTGCTTGTGCTGCCATTATCACAACCTCTGTGCTGTGTTTCATCTTGCACCATGGCTCTTATCTACTATATTCCTGATGACTGGTAGGGCATACATGTTGAGGGCCTCTCTGCTGTCTTACCCCCTGGAGGTATTGGTGGCCCATTGGCCTCTAATACCCAAGTACTTGTAGTTTTCCCATGTGTCTGCCATCCTGCCTTCTGGTAACTTCACCCCTTCCTGTTCTGGTTTCCCAACATCTGACTTTTAATCCACGCAGTGTCCAGGTCTTGTTCCTGAGGGCAATTTGAACTCCTGCCCTGCTGCTTCAAAGGTGACACTACAACAAAACTATTCGGCTGCAATCTGGTTAAATTAGTTAAATGTAGAGATATAAAAAATATTATATGAAAGGAGAATTCTCTGTAGAATTTCAATTCAATCTTATTTACATAGCACAAAATCACAACAAACAGTTGATTTAAGGCATCTTATATCTTAAGGTAAAGATCATATATTAATACAAAGAAAACCCAAAAATCAGAACAGCCCCCTATGAGCAAGCACTTGGCGACATTGGGAAGGAACAACTCCCTTTTAACAGGAAGAACCCTCCAGCAGAACCAGGCTCAGAGATGGGCCGCCATCTGCTTTGACCGGTTGGGGGTGAGGGGAGGGAGACAGGACAAAAGACATGGTGTGGAAGAGAACCACAGATTAATAATAACTAATGATTAAATGCAGAGTAGTGTATAAAAACAGTGAAAAGAGGTGAGTAAAAAAGAAAAAACTCAGTGCATCATGGGAACCCCCCAACAACCTAGGCCAGTTCCTCCCATTTTACTTTCAAATACCCCAGGAACCACAAATAGGCCAGCAGTCTGGGAGCAAAGTGCTCAGTTGGGGTGATACAGTACTATGAAGCCTGATTATTCAAGACCTTGAATGTGAGAAAAAAGAGATATTAAAAATGTATAAAGTAATGATTGATAGCGGAATATATTGAAGTTTTGCTTAGACGTAAAGATGATTTTGTAGAATATTAAGTATGGCTATTGATTAAAGACGCCCACATATATAGTAGGAAATATTCACAGCATCGTGACCAGGCTGATATTAATTTAATTATACAGTACTACAGTGTATATACAAAAATACTATAAATGAGGGCATTCTTTCACATACAGTTCACATACAGAGGTGACTTTAATGGTTATATGAAATATTGCTCAACATTACTAATCACGCAAAAGATTGCAACAGTGTAACAACTGACCTCTCCTCTTTCCTGTCCTCTTCAGGGACTGCGAGCAGCAGACAACGATCCCACAGCCCCTCCATACGACTCCTTGCTGGTGTTTGACTACGAGGGTAGCGGCTCCACCGCCGGCTCCGTCAGCACGCTCAACTCCTCCAGCACAGGAGACCAGGACTATGATTACCTCAACGACTGGGGCCCCCGATTTAAGAAGCTGGCTGACATGTATGGAGGAGGGGATGATGATTAAATTTGCCCAGTCACACATGTACACACACAGACACACACACACACACACACCCTTGTCCCGTCAGCTGGCCTGCCATGCTCTGACCCCTAAAACAAGGGGCTGTTACATCCTTATTGAACACAAGTTAACAATGACATGTTCACACTGACCAACGGACTGACCAACCAACCAATCGAATTACCCACCACAGAGGACCAGTGCCATGAGTCAGTTTCGGGTGCTGTTCTCAACCGTCTCCTGCTCTAAGCCTGTCTATGACTGAAATGGAAGCTCTGATTTTCAGGCTTCTCTCGTATTATCAAACTATTGTGCTTTTGTTTTATTTGGATGTTTTATTCTAGATGTAGGTTTTAGTTTTGTCCGATTTTGTTTTTTTACTTACATTTGTGTAGCCTTTTTTTTAAATTATTTTTATCCTCACTCCCCTTTGATTCAACCTGTTCCCCATTCCTGAGGGTTATCACTTTTCCCTTGCTGTCAGCCCCGCCCGACTCTCTGAAGAAGCTTTAGGTTGAGCTGCTTGCTTTGTCTGAGGCAAACAAAAGGAAAGAAAAGGAGAACAAGAACATCGATATGAAAGTCCTTCCTGCACGAAGGGCCCTTGTTTATTCTTTCTTGAACTTGAATTACTTAGAACAGAAGCACTGTTGTTTAAAAAAGTGCCTTCAGTGGTGCGTATTTTAGCAGACTCCCGCTAACTCAGGATTGGTTGCCATTTTCTGGGCTCACACGCCCCCATATGACCCCCGACCCTTTAATTCAAACCTCCCTTGTCATTTCTCCCGTTGTACAGGGCTGTGGTAGCTGCGGGAGATGTCAGTTCAGAGGAGTGGTGGACTGGCCAATGAGGGCGCTTTATGTAGACATACTGTACATAGGCCAACAGTGTGTCTGTAACTTACGGACAAATCATTAACTTTTCAAGTCAGGCATATCTGTGCTCCTAGATCACAGCCAACTTGAATGTGATTGATTAAATCACAAAAATACATTACGGGACTGTCTTAGAGAAGAAATGCATTATGTGTCCTTGTTTATCGTGGCTTCAATAGCAGCTGTGTTTGTTTTGAGCTCTCTGTGTTTGCAGCTAAAACTTGATATGGCTTGTTACTAAATTTGAAGATCGTTTGAAGTCACATGTGATACCTCTATAATGTTACTATGTGTGAAGTACAGATGAGGGTTATTTCAGAAAATGCGTATGAAGGTCTGCCTTTAAGATAACTTGAGGTCTGCATGCATCCAAAGGTATCAACATGGCTCCAGTTATTGTGCAGTAGAAATGTCACAGAAACTGTATTAATCGTACTTTTATGAAGGAAAAAAAAAAACTACTAGATGACTTCAAATAGCTCTGATAGCATTACTTACAGAACAGTGATCTTGTCCAGGCCCCATTCTGAGTCCCTCTGTCTCCCTCGCTCTTTATTTTTTATTTTTTCCCTTCTGTTGACTCACTGTTGTTTCTCAACAAACTTTTAATATACAAACTTTGGTGCTGGTCCCTGTCAGAGAAACTGTGGGAATTGAGCCTCAGCCAGGGACTTAGTGCCTTCACAATCTGTCTCTTTTCAGGCAGCGTTTCATTCATCTGAAATTTTCTCCTAAAATTTTTTGGCTTTGAGTTCAAGAGGTTTTTAAAAGAAGTTAGTAAAAGGGGAAGTCAATAAGAAACTAAGCAATGT